>JAARMF010000022.1:0-18439 GCA_022844705.1 Toxascaris leonina | reverse complement strand
GGGGGGGGGGGGGGGGGGGGGGGGGGGGGGGGGGGGGGGGGGGGGGGGTGGGGAGTGTGATTTTCAGCATTTTAAAGAGGTCCTTCGCTACAGTTTGATCACGAGCTCATAATTAATGGAAATCGCCATAAATTGTGACAGGCTCCCAAGACTGAAAGTCGGGTTTCGTTCATCTCATGTGTGCCTGTGATTTCTGTTTCTCTTTTCCCCGCTTCCCATCGTCCAACCTCTGCCACCTTCCTCCCCTTCATTCTCAGCGACCACGATACTTCGGCAATCTCGACAGTGGTGCCGCAGAAAGAATTTTGGAAGGAAAATTAAGTGAACCTCCTCTATAGATGTTCGACCTCATACTCGACATAGAAAGGGACGTTCTGTGGAATTATGGGAACGTGACATGCATTGCTTTTCCACTTGGCGATATCGACTCTGTGGACCAGCGCACTGGGCATCTCAACCAAGCTTCAGTGCTTTCGCTGGTTGTGTATGGGGTATGCCTTCTCGGTGGTCTATTCCAATCCTTCCTGCTTCTCGGTTGAACTCCTTTCTGAATTTGAGTCTGCGCAGGTAACATGCAGTTCGATTTCCGAGAGTTTTTGTGGAAACTTCGTCGAGCAGAGGTGCGAACTAGCACAAGCCTTAGAAGATTCTGAACGACGGGTTGAGAGCGTTCAAAATGGAGCGATACTGTGCTGCGCAGATTTAGAAACCATTCGAATTCGGGAACTGTGTGTGAAAGACATTTGTGGTTGCCTCGACCTCCTCATCAGTAAAAGGGGGAAGTAGTTTGAAGTTTGAATGTTCTGCGTGAACACCATCGCGAATTTGCATGAACCAAAAAGGGCGTAATGAATGAAAGCGTTTTGTAGTCGCCGCAGTACAAACAGTCGTGTTATTACTCTCTCTTTGAGCAGCTGTGCTACCGCGAGAAACCCTCAATGATAGCATTTAGCTGCAGTGATGATCGCATCTTGCAGTTGTTGAGGTGGGGATCACTAAACTACAACGAAAAAGGTATTGACAGCTAATTTTTGCGGCTAGTTGAAAATGGTCTCTAACACATACTAAAGTGATAGGCAGAAAGCAGTGATTGAAAAGTTTTTCACTAGCAGATTTCATACACAACACTTCTGATTAAGAATCTGATCAAACGCCCATCTATCGACAGAAGCGTTTTCACTTTGTGCTCTTCTATGTTCAACAAGTTCTCAGTCACGTTATCCACAGTCAGCAATTGTTTTTGAAAAAATAACAAAGCATTCATGCCAAGTTGTGACAGATCCAACTTTTTGCTCACTGTATTGATAGCATTTCCAGAAAACACTCATACGAAAATCGTGCGACGAGTGCAAGAAATGTTGCTCGGAAGTGCAGCGGCCGTAACTCGGCGAAGAACCTTAAGCGATCAAAAATTGATTCAACATCCATTCAGTATCACGGACAAAACGCTGCGGAAGAATTATGTTGTGCCTTTCTGAGCTGAATAGAAAGAACAGGAAACTTTCGTGTTTCACCGCACGTAAATTATATCTCACTTTTTGGTTGAGAAAGATGTCACATCGATAAAAGATTGCAGGACAAAAGTCGGCATCTGGATTTTTTAGACGGGCTGCTGGAGGACTTGCTGGAAGCAAAGTGGAAAGCTTTCGGCAGGAGAAGGTGTTATATTAGTTTCATTTTCTTTTGTTCTACATAAACTTATCCGGGTCAACATGACAACCCCAAAACATCCAAGAAACCGTGAGCACTGATCGTCACGAAGCTAGAACACAAGTAAACAAACGCTTCTTTTGGCAAGCTTCTAAGGGGCAGTTATGTACTCACCAGTAAAGCGATGAACAACCCAACTTTAACAACCAAGAAGCATGGGGAATCAAAGAAGAGCACATAAATAAATATGGTAATTTATGAAGGGAAGGAAGAGAAAATACACAGAGATGTGTCTTCATTCATTTTTGTATGCGGAATAGCGAGACGATTACTGAGTAGATGCAATATGCAGTTCATAGGTAACGGCTTCGGCCGACCAGACCACTCGAGATTTTCAGAACTTCATGTTAACGTTCAAATATTACAGATTTTTATTTTCGCTCGCATACTATGTGGTTTACGTTTTGTCGTTCTATATCGCATTTCTGACGCGAGAGTTTTCCGCAAAAGTAAGCAGTTTTCTTCTTGCCTATCCGTTTCTTTCTATTCGCGCTCAAACGGTGCTATTTTCTCATGCTTATCTCATCTTTCAACCGTTCTGTCTGGCATTCGATGAACTCTCAATTTTGATGATGAAACCTTGTACTCACTGTTCATTCCTAGAAGTTGAAAGGTAAACCATCGTCAACAGTTAGCTTCCGTAATTCGACAACTGTTGTAAACACATGGCTGATTTACTTTAGTTGCTCCCTCAGTATTCTGGACTTACTTCCACTAGTGTAGCGTCTCATAGGCGCACTCCATCTTTGTTGTTTCATGCGTGCGGCAAAAAGTAATGTATCGCTATTTGCTGCACATGCAAAGCTGGCTACTCATAACTTTTTGGTCGTTGTTCGAAGGCCTTTAAAACCGCTTTCTTCGTGTCGATGTCTCTTACTGTTCACTTCTAGGAGCTAGAAATTCCGCAGATGGTGTACATACGCGCTTGGTAAGTCTTCAATAGCATTTGGTACAAGTGTGTGTCTGACGCTGTTTACAACGTAGGTTTAAGAACTCAGCGTTTAGAAAAAAACGGCACGTTACAGTCGGGGATGAACGACATCTGTTACTGGTAGCTTGTCTGAAACGCACGTGTCAGCCGCAAGTAGCCTCTTGCACAGATCTCGCAATGCAGACGAGCCGCAATAAACTGGTTCCAGGCATTACTTTTTCGCTCTCTGTTGTCGCTGTTCCAGTCACGCCAGTATGCTGCTTTAGTGTTCGAACAGAAAGAGAGAAGGGTTTCCAAGGAGCTGTCTAAATCCTGTTCCGTGGGGACGAAGTAATATACATGTTCCTAGGTGGCAAACATAGTTTGCCGTAGCTACAGCTTCCCGGTTAATATGAGGACTGACTTGACCCCAATGTCCCAAAAAACTACAATCTCAGAAAAAGACAAATTTTGCCGGTAGTGGTATGTTAGACGCGAACGCATTCCCTGACATCCTGCTAAGTACCCGTGCAACGAGGAAAGGGCGCCACTCTCTCAATTGTTTGTTAAGACTAGTCCTTATCATTGGTGTTTTCTTGTTCCGTTAATGTTCAAGCCTCTCACATATCGTGCTCAACGTTATGTGTATCGTAGAAACTAGTTTATAACGTGTTGCATGCTCGTAGTAGCTACATGTTCAGAACTTGATTCACATATTAAGCTCAAACCGCATTCAGATTAGTTTCGCACGCATAAACTGCCCACGGTTGCGTTTGAGACTTCGCTAAAAAGCCTATTCCAACGCTGCCCTGGCTGCGTTCCTCATAGAGGAATTCCAAGAGCCTTCTGTGAAAACGATCTGAAGTTAACGTCACTGCAATGAACCATACGTGGTACAGCTGCGAGACACGAACGGTTACTGTTTGACAGTAACGTGCAAGTGGCGTATGGGAGCCGTCTATTAGAAAATCACTACCATTGCAGCAACCAGCGCAGAAAGGTGAGCAAAAAACGCAACAAAGCTGCTTCTCTATGTACAGCCATACATGATCGCTTTTCAACTTTGACGAGTTAGCAAGCAGTGAGAGGTATCACTAAGAGGCAGCAAATTAAGAGAGGTAAGAGAGGTAAAAGAGGTGAGGTAAGAGATCATTAAGAGGAGAGGTAAGAGAGGTACCGTTTGAACAGGCAGCAAATTCTCGCACAGACAAACATCTAGATGCGATGTGTCGCAATTCTTCAACAGTTACTTCCTAAACTTATACAATAAACAGTACAGAAGATTAGACAGTTGTTTTTGCAGCCATGTGATCTAAGGTAGCGAGCAAGAATTGTGAGTAACCAACTTCTGAATAAAGCAGTTAACGAGTTACAGCGCTCAATATTCAACCTAAAAGACTGAAAATCAAATGGAAATGATGTTGAGAAACTGTGCCATTTGAAAGTGTTTCAAGATGGAGCTCGGAACTATTGGGAATCAACACTATTTGCAGCAGACTGCGCGAAACCATTACATACTAATTGTCTTCATGTAGCAGATAACGAAGAAGACGTACCAGATTAGAGGTGCTGCAAGGTTGTTACCTCTGCTGCAAGGGACTTAGCGTGTGGCTCAGAAAGCTGTTCACTGCGGAGCACCTACGCACAACAAGTGCTGTCTCTCCCTCGAAGAGGCGCATCGGTCACAGTTGTATAGTGAGGCAGTTACGGCAATAATACATCCTACTTGCACAACGGTCCTAATCCTCTCAAACTTTTTCAAAACTGTCCAATCTGATCCGAAATTCGCTGATAAAGAAGATATTTCGATGAGATTCGAGCCGGAGTTTGATGCATGCCTTTTTTTTCAAAGGCCTACACATAGAAGACACCACTGACTAAAGAGATAGCGCATGATGCTAATCACCCATATGACATGAAAATCATGCTTGAACACCTGCCCCTTTGCAACCTGCTGATTTTCCAAGTCACGCCGACGATATCCATTCTCTTTACTCCATTTCCCTCTTCTGATGCGACAACCGACTTCTACGGCTTAAAGCGAAACAGAAAACGCTACTGACATTAACGCTTTGCACAGTAAACCGCTGATCTGTTCGTTTGTACGTGCAATAGCTGGTGTTCATGATGCAAGGCTGGTGAAGACTGACGTGGCCGTTTGCCTTTTCCTTACGCCATGAGTTCATTAAGGTGAGGTTTTAACTAAATGCGATGCGGTAATTTCATCCTTCAGCGCAAAGGGCCACAGTAGAGCAGACAACGAGCAAAACATTTCCTTGACGCTTCTAGAGGTCCAAATCTTGTTAGATGAGTTTGCCTATTGAACTTAATTACCATAGCTTGAGCTGGAAAATTTTTCACGATCCTAGCACGTTTAATAACGAGCCAAATCTATAACCACAGTAGTTGTTGGGCAATGGAGCCTACTAGTGAGTAAACGCATGCAGTGCCCATAGAAAAGTGAACCTAATTAACATTCAGGCACAATAGCAGAATGGGTCAACTACAAGCAATGAGGCTTTCACCCTCACATGGGCGGTGGCAAATGGGGATCAAAATTCCTGCTGCTCCTTCCACCTTATGTTTTTATTTTTTCTGTCTTGATAATTGTATTTCAAGCGTTTTGCAAGGGATTCTTTCAGAAGAGTGATGAGCACATCTGGTCAGTCAGCCTTCTCAATTCAAGTGCTCGAGATGCATGGGCATTCACAGATAAAGAGCTCGCCTACATGGAGCGTATAGAAGAAACGTCACTGCCACCACAGTGTCATTTATGGGTTTATGGCAAACATAATGACTTTTCACAAACAGCACGTTTTTCATCATCTATACATGACGTGTTCTTCAAATTTTTCTTGAGAATTGCCCTCAACATCACTCAAAATATTCCTTCATTGTTAGTTGTCGTTGCTCGCTAATTGCAAGGTGATCAGAATTTGATGAAAGTAACAGCAACAAGTTCACTGAACAGCAATGCCAGGTCTTTATTGTAGGAGCAATATCTTTCACACTCAGTACAATCTGGACAACAACTGATTGCCATCAAAATCATTTGGAAATTAATTGCAGTTCAAGACGATACAGTTATACAGTTTAAATTAATTGCAGACGATACAATTTATCCCTCGTTATCCCTCCACCTCTCTATTTATCACTTATTTTTTGCACCCCACAGGAAAAGATGGGAATTTTATTGCAGATCCGCTTAACTTGCGAGTGCGTACTTCTAATATTGGCATTAACACAGTTGGTTCAGGAATCAGTTGATATTCTTCGCAACGGCCACAAGCGATGGTGGAAGACAGTGGTATGTTGCCGTTTTGCTGTTAGCATTTTGAAATGCACGACAATTTGGTCTTTTCATTCATTCCTTCATTCATTCATTCATTCAAATTGCTATGTTAACCATAAAGAAACATACAGTAGTATGTGGAGAGATTGGCAGAATTCAAAAATGAAAATATCCAAGTATCACGAATGTGGTAATGCTGACAAAGGTTGAACCAAGATGATACACACATTAACAACATAATGGCTGGCCGTTCACTCCCCTTAAGGACGACAAGTCAAACTGGGCTAATTTCACTTTGAAAGCAGTGAGATTACTAGCTTCAACAATGTCAGCTGGTAGTTGATTCCATACCCGAATGACTTGAAAAGAAAACGAACTTAATATACCCATTTTGGTCGAAAATCTATGTTGTAGCTGAAAACGATGAAATCGGGAGCGTGTGTTGAATGGGGTATATGCAAAGATGCTATCGAACGGGATATCGCAGCAGCTATTCAATTTCCAAGACTTTACATATTGATGAAGTTAGGCTGATGGGGCGATAATTTTGCATACTTTTCGCCAGGCCTTTTCAATATAGGCGTCACAATAGCCGTCTTCAATTTTGATGGTAGGGAACCACTGGCCAAAGTGTGTTTGAATATATAAGGAAGTGGGTAGCATAAAACTTCAGAGGCCCTGCTTTATAAAGTACGAAGGTACCGAGTCTGGGGTCAAGGAGATCTTATCGCTAAGCTTTCTAATATGTGTACTAATGACATCACAGCCAACAAAAACCCAATATAATTTTTTATCACACCTCACAGGAAAGGCAGGTGCCTCGTTATCATCAGTGGTGAACACTGCAGAAAAACAATTTGCAAACATTTCACATTTTTCCCAGTCAGTATTGATGATCAAATTATTTTCAGTTTTTAAAGCACAAATATCTGTTCGAGTGCTGAGTTTTCCATTCATATACTTAAAGAATGTTGCCGGAGCACATGAGGCGCTTTTCTCGGGTTTTTGCGAACTTTGAGCAGTCTTTCTCAAAGTCCTTTGCACACTTGTCAAAAGCTGCCAAGTCCCTAGGAAGAAAGCGGCCACGCCAAAGAAAATGCTTTTTGGCAGCCAAGCGCTGCAAATAGGAGGATATCTTTTGGCTTTGACCCAGATCCTTTACAGAGGTGTGCAGCTTTCAATCACAAGATATACAAATGATAGAAAGCTGTCATAGATTTCGTCAATATTACAGTAGTTGTGGAAATAGCTATCCCAATCAAAATTTAAAAGCACTGAATTGGCCTTCTCCTAATTTGCTCTGCGAAAATCAAAAAAAAAAAGGATAGGTCGGATGGATGCTTCTTTCGCAGATAACTTCGAAATGGATACTACAATGATCGCTAGTAGAAAAGTTGGGAAGGGCTTCCCATTCCGAAATCAGTGTGTGGCCATAAAAGAAGGTCCAGCGTGTAAGTACCATGGGTAGGGTCTGTGAAGACTTTTCCCTATTTTTGGGAAGAAGTCAGCAATAAACACTGAATCTCTGAAGGTCAAAAACAAGGGGAAAAGGGGGGCTATCACAAGAGAACCGGGTTCGTCCTTTGTCGTTCGCTGTCGTCCGATTCTGCTCCCTCCCGTGCGCGCCAACGTTATCGGTCGGCTTGACGCCTACACCGCTACCCTTGAACGTCGGTCGCGCTTTGCTCGCAGTTGGGTCACCGCTGCCACGTCCGCCGACCCGTTCAACCGCCACCAATACGTCCAGACCCGCGTGCCGCCACCGATTCGTCCGGACCCGTGCACCGCCACCGACTCGTCCACTGACCCGTCTACGGCCACCGAGTCGTCCACTGATCCTCACAGCCACCGATACGTCCGCCGGCCCGTCACTCGCGCCCAGCAACGCCACTCAGTATGTCCAATACCAATCGCTCCGTGCGTCCAGCAGCGGAGCTACCCGAGTTGGCCTGATTGATACTTGTGCGCAGCCCTCAAACTTGGGTAATTAAACCTTCAATACGCGAATCGTAGTTACAACGCACACTGTGACATCGGACGACGATAAGCGAGAGAACGAACAATAACACAAAACCACAATATACAACGGGCAACGTCCATACAAATACAAATACCTACATAGGGCCACGAGCAGGCCCCTAGCGAACCACTACTGAGAACTAAAGGCCGGGCCTTCGTCCACCCGGCCTAAACCACCCCTCGACTCCAGCCCGAGTGCCCCCTCGACTCCTGTCGAAGCCTTCTCCAGTCGAGGCGAGCCCTACCTAACCTCGAAGCGATCCATCTAGTCCCTCTCGGGGCGGCCCAGCCGTCCTGCCGCACGAATCACGACTCACTCTGGTCGCAATCTCACCTCCTTTTATAGCCTCCCTCGGTGGCTCATAATGGCCTTTGTTTGATTCAAACCACCGATCTTATCTTAATTGCTTTCTTTGTTAGTTTGAAATCTGCCCTTTTTTGGCGCGCAGTCTTTGTTTCAAACTACTGATCTACTTCGACCGCCTTCTTTGTTAATTTGAATTCAGCCACTTTTTGGCGCGCGGTCTTTGTTTCCCTAATCCATTAGAAACGCTCCTTTGTCTATCATCCCACGACTGCGCCTATCCCTTGGCAGCCTTCCAATCGCCTATTACGATTTCACTTTAGACTTTTCGCGACTGGTCGCGACAGGGTCGGAGATTACATTCAGAAGATCGGAATTCATAAGAAAACGATCAAGCGTCGTTGTGGAGTGCACGTCAGGCTCCTTGAGGGTCAGTGGATAACTGAAATCACCAATAACAGTCGATGGATATTCCACTTAGAAATTTTCTCGAGTAATTCAGCAGATTCTTCCGTGCTCACACTACGCCGTCGATAAACTGCAATTAAGCGAAAGCATAAGCCGTTTCTGTGAATGTAGTCAACGTATAAAGCCTCGCAAAAAGATTCAAATGCTTTTGATACTACGTCCGCATAAGAAATTTGCTTCTTTGCCAAAATGGCCACACCACCACCCTTAACTCCATTGATCCGATCACATTTGTGCACACTGTACAAGGAATTGAGTCTTAGCAAAGAGTCAGAGTCGCCTTCATTTAACCAGGTTTCGCTCAAGGCAACAATATCAAGAGCTTCGAATTCAAGCAGAACATTAAAAGAGCTTAATTTACTTTTGATACAGCGCGCATTGAGGTACGTGAATTTCAAGAAATTCTTCGTTGATAAAGACAACTCTGATTGGAATTCACTGAGTTCGGAGGAGATAGAGAAAAGCGAGAGACGCCCCCGGAGCTGAGCGTTTTTGTCGAAAATTTTGACTCTGACTTATCCCCGTCTCTTCTTTAGCGTTCGAGCCATTCCCTCTATTTTTAGGGATCTCACTTCTGCTGATCATCCTTCCACGGTATATGACTGCAGTAGGATCGTTTTTGCGGGCCTGACGCAACTCCTCGCGCAAGTCAGAGCAATAAGATGGACGCACATAAACAGATTTAAATTGTCCTTAGTTTTCGATTTGTGTGAATTTCGAAGAACTTGGATGGGATCATGAGACTTATCAAAGATTACTTCGGCCCGTCGTTGACGTCCACTTGTATATGCTCCCATTCGGTAAACCTGAGTAGGAACAGCGTCTACATCCAGCTCGTCCAACATTCGACCGATAGCTTCCTTGTCCGCTTCTCTACGCTCATGTGGCGAATGGTCGGACTCCTCCGCCAATCCCCAAAACAAATTCAGAAGAAATTATATGACGTTTTGACGACGGGGCGACATGCAGAGATTGCTCATCGGCAGCGGGTGACGTTGCCGTTTCAGCTGTGACTTTAGCAAGATGACTGACGATGCCAGACAAAGTAAGGATGATAGGCTGCAACGCCTTTGTGAAAGCCTTCGTAAAATATTCGGCTATACTATTTAAGGCAGCCATCACTGCATCATTAAGAATCTTCGCTATCTCCACCTTGAGTACTTCGTCAATAACTTGAGGCACCTCGGGATGTCTCGTGATACCTTTCGACATCTCGGGATGACTCGCGACACCTTTCACTTTAGTTTGGAGACAGGTTAGGAATAGCGAATCTGGTTTTTGGCGACCAGGGTGGGCTAGTTTACTTGCTGCCATTGTCGGTCGGTTGATCGGATGCACCCTCCATCAGACGTCGCTGACCCACCATGATATCGCTCTCCCAATCTGGTGCAGCACCGTGCTTAGCCGACGAATTTACAAAACCACGTATCAAAATCAAGTATCAAACTTTGTCCATAGCGATTTCCATTCTTCGCAGCATCACTTACGCATCTTGCGGCAATAGCAAATATTATCGATGACAAGGAAGTGTTGAGTACTGTGGAATCAGATCGTTGTGCTCCATTCATGTAGGGAAAAATAAAGTGGGGGAAGCTAGAGAGACGAGCAGCAGAAAGCCTGGAGTAAGACACCTGTGAGGGCCATGTGACTTTCTGTAATGTCTGCTCATTTTTAGCATTGCTTCATCGCGAGCACCCCGCGGCTACAAATGGTACTTGTGTGCTGCACGTTTCTGGCTGTTGTAGAAATAGCGACACAAAAACATGAGAACTTGCACTTTTAAAGAGTCGTGATAAAGCCCTGCCCTCGATGTTGAGGGGAACACCATCATCTATGCACCCTTATCGCCTTTAAATTTTGTATGTTATATTCGCACGACACACCACTAACATTTGAAACAATCTTTCCTCTAATTATAACTGGTACGACATCTCATGACTCGTCGTCCAAAATATAGCCGCAGCCCACGTTTATTCGTCGCATTTATCAATATCTTATTAGTCCCTGTCTATTTGAAAAGATTGGATACTAACCTGATAACAAGGGGCCAGAGTCCGGCACTGTTGACGACGTTTTGATCTGCAGATGCGACTTTTTTCTCTGAAGAGCTGGCAATGTAAGGCCGAGTAATTGAGGTTCCTCGCCCACTCCTTGAATCGCCACATATTTCTTCACTACATTAGTTGGCTGTGATGTAGGCTTGTTCATGCAACGTGTCAAATAGGTGGAACATCCTGGTCTAGTGTCGACTAAAGTGTCACTTCTGTAAAAAAGCTTGAGGTAAACTCGTGATGAGGGCTCAACAGACCTAAAGTGCTCTTTGGGGTATTGCTTGGTGATCCCACTTTAAGCAAGTGCGAATGTTATGCTATCGTGAAACGATTCCCCTCTGAGAATTGGAAAATTTCTGAGGCTTATGACCAGGCCGATCTCATCATACATCCTTTTGCCAACATGTTTTAAAACAGTGGTAGAGCATATCTGTGTTACTATTTCCACATGGAATGAAAGCAATCCTCAGATAGAATTGGAGGTAGCAAAAGGCGCATTAACTGCACGCACTCATCTCATTTCGTCAACAGCAGTTGTAGCTCACAGCACTAACTCGGCGTACTTGAAAATCACTTTTGTCGCTGACCTGAAACTACAACCGTATGCCTCGTTCGTCATAGTTTTATTGAAGACGACTTTGCCTCCTCTTCAGCCTCCCTCGTTCCCTCCTCCAACTCCCGAAATTGATGCTACAGCTTTTCAGAGTGCGTTCCCGAGCAAAATACTCCACAAGCTATCGTTTGCGATCGTGCTGCTCACAGTTGGAGCTCGATTTGCGTGCACCATTCATCCCATCATGCTCGTATTCGAGAATGTGCTGGCTATTGCCGCTGTCCTCACCACTTCCATGCACTTCCTTTTCTACTGCAGGTTTGAAGCAGTGTTTGGTCGACATTTTTCCACTTCACCGAATGATTTCGATTGTTGGGAAGCGCCACAGGTTCCCCTCTGGCCCTGTCTGAAAAGAAAGCTAGATTGGTGGGAGCTGTCGATCATGCAGTTAGACAGCTGCTTCTTACCATCCGCCTCGCTGGCAATTTAGAGATGTGTATTCTGTTGTTCCTTCATCTACTCTTTGATTCCATTTTGTTGCACGTTACGTTAGAAGGTGGAGTGAATTTTCCACGGTACAAACAGGTTTTCGTCCACAGTAAAATGCATGGCTACAGGGATCGAACGGTTGAGGAAGGGGCTCACCCGATGATCCGTAACAATGTTCTGATTTTAGAGGGATGAAGTTCGTGGGTCCGTTCGTGCTTATGGTGTACAAGATCATCGTTGGCGACATACTACGGTTTTTCCTCATTTATCTCATCTTTGTAGTCGGCTTCTCTCAGTGTAAGAATTCATCTTACTCCAATTTGAAAATCAGAGTTCTTCGCCACTGCGCCGTGCGGTCTTTTTTTTGCAGTAACAGACTTTGTTTGAAAGATGAAACTCAATCACTGTTGTGTTCTTAGTCCTCAAAAACAAGAATGTATCATGTGTACAGGAGAGGACATATGCACTGTTAGCACATACGTCGTAAGCATATCAATTTCCACTTCTTCGTTCCTTTTTCCTGCAGCACTTCTAACAATCAGAACGTTTTCGACAATTATTGACGTAAGTAATAACCTCTTTCCCTTGCAATCCGTGATCACTAGCGTGGGGGGTATTTTACATTGGTAAGGTAAAACAACTGACGCATAGTTTAAAAACGCAGCGTGGACATCTCCGAAAAATATTAGAACTGCGAAAAATGGCAGGAATACCAGATATCTGAAGTGATACCTCATTTGACTATTCCTACTTCCGTTGTTTCCGCACCTATGGTTTAAACACCTACTCGCCTTGTCTTTGCTCAAGACGACTGCGTGATGTTCAAACGTAGGATGTATCACAACGCCTTCATGGTGTCAGGTGTACTACTGTAGCTCTTCTTCTCGAGCGCCGCTACCAGCTTCAGCTCGAGGTATTCATAATTTCACTTGACTTAGGACCAAGGATGTTCGTAACATTTTCCACTTGAAGCGTTCTTTGTAATGTTCACTGGCTGCGAACGTGAACATCTGCAACGATTGGCCAACAACGAAACGTCAAATTTTGAAAACATCCTCGTTAACCCATTCGAATCGTTCATGATTATGTTTATTATGAGCGTTGGCGAGTTCGCATTGTTTTACAATACGTTAAACGACTGCCGCAGCTCACTCGTTCCGCTCGGAAAGGTATCGATTTATGAGTTGATCAAGCATTCTCCCAATGCTGAAAATGCGTTATCGCAGCAGATGTTATAACCCCTTAACTTCCACCAGAGCGGAGTTTTTGATCGCCATCATTTTAGTGAACCATGCATAATAATTAAAGGCGCTTTCAAACATTTAAAAGAACCGTAAATTTTGCATTGGACCCTTGCACATAAGCGGGGTAAAATGGCTCACTTTGTACGATATAATCGAATTACAGACCCTCGAACGACAAACTGCTTGAAAAATGAAAGGATTGAAACATGCTAGGAATTTCATCCATACCGTAAGGCTTAACGTCCTCTTCAGTAGCACAAATACCTCTTCAGAAGCACAAAACAGCCTTCGAACAACTTTCTAGCATCCGTATGCAGTGAAAGCGTCACATGCTAAATTTTGCCACGCACTGAGCGATTCTTAAACCCATCGCGCAACGGGCGTTGCTTTCGCCAAGCATCGTCATACTTTAAATTTAGTGCAGTGAATATGTTTTGGAGAAAATTATCCCACGTGGGGCTTCAACAGGAGAGCTTTATTTAGTGGGAAGATTGAGGAAGTGTGAGACAGCGGAAACAGCGGACAGATGGCTCGGTTTTGTGATCGTGTCCCAAAACAAACGGATGCACGCCTTACTAATTCCACTGAAGCCGGCACAGTGGGTCTGCAGATAACGCCATCAAAATTTGGTTCGCATAAAAATACGAAAGGGAAGCATAATGTTTCAGTAACAGTGCTGGTGCAACTGAAGGCACTGAACAGTAACGGCTCGTCTTTGCGTCTTAACGAGAATTTTCGCGCGTGGTCGACAACCATACATTCCAAATTTTGCATTTTACTGATGTCCTTCCGATCATTTGACTTAAACCTCAGGAAGACTTGAAAAAAGACCTGAGTGTTCCGAAAACAGAAGATTTCAAAAATACATTAAACCGCTCCTAAAGCTCGCATAATCTGACCACAAACTATGTACAAAATTCCACTGTGTGCCTCATTTTGGCCTCGGTAACTGTGGAATTTGATCACTGAAGTGTTGTACTGTTGAGGTCATGTTTTTGGTCTACGAATTGCTTGTGACTGTGATGCTGCTCAATCTGCTAATCGCAATGATGACTCGCACATACGAAAAGATTTCCGAGACACAAAAGGAATGGAAACGACAGGTGGGGTGCTCCTGATTTATGAAAAGTTACATTAAAAGAACGCTGGATATCTGGTCACATAAATTACAAGTAGCAACAGCTTTACATCCGCTACTGACAATGATCTTTGATCCCGTTTTCCTATACTGAATGGTTCTCCTGTTTTTGAGCATAAGTGATGGTTGTCCGCTGAGCAAAGTGTTCACATCTCATAGTTCTTTTCCAATATCCCTACACAGAGTGGTTAGAAAAGTTGAATCTGCAAGTTCATTGAAGGCCTCCCAAATTCTCGCTGCTCAGTTACCGTCAGCTTTTTTCAGTAAGCCGTCTTCATCAACCTGAAAATTTCAACAATCCCATGATAGAAACTTGCAATGCGGAAACATCGCAAAGTGTTTATTTCCGATACCGATAGTACGAAATCGTATGTGAGGGGAAGTCGTTGAAATATTGCAATAGCTATTTGATCTTTCAGTGGGCGCAAGTGATTCTATTATTGGAGCAGTCGTTACGGCCTCGCGATCGTCTCATTGCGATGCTTAAGTATTCTAGTCCCATTCGAAGCGACAAAGCACATCGCTCATTCGTCGTCCGTCAAAGAATACGGGCATGTATTTTTCCTAACCTTCTTCGCTCTTCCTCCCCCACCTCCTCTCTCTGTCCCCACTGCTCTCCTGGGCTGCTTCCATGCACTTGACTTGTTCAGTCATATTAAACGAAAGCATTGTCATGTCCAAGTGTAAGCGGAACTGAAGACACCGAAAATATCGCAGTTAAAATTTTCAGAAGGACGTTGAAAAGAAGTTGCGTTCGAACCCCTAAAACCGCAGGGTTGCAACCTTTACCTTACTTTCATCTGTGTTGCATCATTGACCTGTTTATTGGATCATCGGCCTGTTTATCGGATCTGCATATTCTTGAACAAGTCATAGTATTACGAGCTAGCAGTACACGAGGCGCGTAGGCAGAGAGTAATTTCCATCAACTTTCATATCCTCATGTTTCGTTTATGAAAAGCGGTGCAACACTGTCTCATTTCAATATTTCGCCAAGTTGAAGTCAGGAAACTGTAAAAAGTAAACTGTCGAAAAGATTTATACAGCAGCGTCACCTAAATAGAATCAAACTCACGGACTATATTCATAGTAGAAATGAGTTGCGTTTTCAGTGTTGAAGTGGATCCATTAACCTCTGAAAATAGTGTGGAATCATCGAAGGAGCATTAGTTAAATTTGCAGCCTCATAAGGCAAACATCGAAACGGAAGTGACACGTCGTGAGTGGAAGACAGCAGCTGACGCAGCCAGCAATGAGGGCAAAGAAAAAGCGTCCACTGAGCAGCGCCTCTTGGTAACGCCTTTCTTTACTTAACACCCTCACAGTCACAGTTGCCTGATCTTGTTTTCATCAAAAGCACTTAAACCGCAGTCGAAATCATTTCGGTTTTTTTTCTGCTTTCCTTTCATTTTGTCATGTTTGATAGCCACACTGTAGTCTTGAGTCAGTTCATGCGTTTTAAACGGACGGGGACAGATTAGTTTCACATATGGGTGATTCTCGCTGGCAGTGATATTTGAAGATGCAGAGGCAGTTTTCGAGTACGAACACCCCTCCGTTTGTCCGCGAATCTACCAACAAACATGAGCTTTGAAGCTCCAAAGTGGGAGCTGCAATTTGAAGGAGTCGAGATCGATAGCTGATCGTTTTGGGGCTATTATTTTTAAGCGTTCCCATTGTTCAATTGGTCTTTGCGGCTTGCCCCCCTCTCCCCCACTCCTCGCGAAGAATCTCTAGTAATTATCTGAGGACCACTTGCAGCAAATTCACTTATGCCAAGAAATGCTCGTGGTATCTGCTTTTCTTTGAAGCGTCGGAATAAAATACGATTGAGAAGCACTGCTTTCGAAGTTACTGAACAATGTCACCAGCCCGCTTACGCGCCTTGAATCCCAAAAGTGAGATAGTTTTATACGAGTGCGACAGGTTCCATGGAGCATCTGACTGCAAAACTTTTGGGATCACTTCAACTCCCTTGCAGGCGTTGTCGTCTCTTCCCGTCATCCGACGTCCTTCCGCCCAGTCAGCTTCGGAACACAGCACCGACACACGTCATGACACTAGAGGCATTTTGACCGCTTCGGACACCTGACCGCTGTTATGAAATTGACGCACCGACAATCACGTTGATAGAGAATAGAAAATGCTGTTGTTTTTTGCTTTGTTTACTGGTTGTGCACATTGTAAAAACTGGTGTGATCAGCACCGTGTATCCGGTTAATCTCCCTTTCTGTTGTCTACCACTTCCTCAACCTCTTCACCCACACAATTCAGTCACCACTGCTGAGTATCATCAGCTGCGGAATGCGGTATACAACCCTACTCACAATTACCAACCCGACTCAAAATTACCATTCGACGACAACTCAGACGGTATGTGGCTTGCGTTATGTATTGGAGAACAGTGCTAGCGCGGCGTGCACTTGGCAGTTGTGCATGGACAACCGCTTTTATAAATAATCAAACCGACTCAGCAACGTCATCCGTGATGCCGCGACATATTTTGTAGATGTCAGCTTTAACTCGAGTAAATTGTACTTTCTAAAGGATTCAGAAGCTTGCTGGACAGTCGTCATATCATTCAAAAGACCCTCAAATTTTCGTCAAAAACCGTGGAATGTTGCACCGATATTTTCAATTTTTTCGGCATATAGTTACAGCCGCCCACTAAGTACGTGCAGGACAACTTTATGGGGAAAACTTCCAAGCAATTCCGTCAGAAATTTATTGCATCTCTAGATTAACACCAATTTTGGCGGCTTTTCGTCGTGCAAATTTTGGTCGAAATCCACAGTGCTCTTCAATCCCTCTACGAATTTCGCCAAAATTCGGTAGATCTTCCGAACTCATAAATAGAATTTTGTCAAAGGCTCCGCGGAAATTCAGATTGCAAAGAAGAGGCCATCTATGCGACCGTCTCCAAAAATGTTTGATTTCTCCGCATTGTTTACGATTTCATCGTTTCAAATGTGTTTCCGAGTGGACAAGTGATTCATCATTCAATAACGGGCATAAAAAGAGTCGGAGACAACATCCAGAAATCCCCGCTGGCATCGTCGGTGAACCTTTCAAACACTGCAGCGTGACGAAGTGAGATGTTGGTGAGCGCCTCTAAATCATAATAGCACTTTCAAGCAATATCGACAACGCAACGGCTGCCAGCTGATGATTTAAAAGTTGGAAAACCCCGAGAACCTTTGTCGCATTGAAGCGCGAAATCCAGGGACGGCTCATAAATGGGTAATGTGCATACCCCAGTGTACCCTAAAATCTGGGCTGTATATTCGCCACTTTGTTTCAGCTCATTCAAGATGTATGTCGGTTCACCAGGAGTGAAAAATTTTCGGGAATTCAAAAAAATAAATGCAGAAAATAAATGCAAAGATTTGTGTCTTGGAGGAAGGTTTCAAGCTTCACAACATTGTGTTCATCTGGATGAAAAGTTACCTAAGAATAAACATCCGTGCGTGCCAGTCACGTTTGCGTACTTGTCTGCAGCATAGCAGTCGTGCATTCAGCGGTGACCAACAATTTACACAATGGGTTAGCACAGAGATCAAATGTGATATCTTTTTTCCACCCTTTCAAACTCCCCCATCTTGCCAAAAAAACGTATCGCATTCGAGATACTCGAAGCAAAAGCTACTGAGAATTAAGCGCTGCACTCTTCCAGAGCAAGTGGGATGGTGGTTCAGGAAGCCTCGCATATACCGGCTTAGATTCTTCAGGTCAGCGGTTTGTTGAAATACTTGTAAATAATGACAGCCAGGTAATTCTTCATATACGAAACCGCACGGTGGTGCAAATCTTTGAGGAAAAAAAATTTTTCTCGACCGCATATGGCAAGTCGCACGAAGAAAACCTTCATATGCAAACTCTCTTAAAGTCAGTTTCTTTCAGGTCGATCATTCCGAATAATCCACCACCTTGCGACCACTTCAACGAGCGATCGTTTCGGTCAGAAATTGATCGACCCACCGCTTTTGATCGAAGTAGATCCTGCGACTCTCAAATTGAAGCACCACATGTGCAGCACTGAAATGCGCCTTATGGCAGGGAAAACCTGGATCATTTGTCCGAAAGAATTTATCGAGGAGTTTGACCGCGCAGTCACTGATCGCTTGTTTTCATCCAGCCATTGCTTTCTCCGTAAGCGATATTTTCTGCAACCCCTTTCTGCCCACCAGAAATAAGGTTCAATGTTATTGGGACGACCTGGTGGATACATTGACGAGCAAAAGCGAGTGATTCGCGGTGGAAC
>JAARMF010000021.1:206630-244159 GCA_022844705.1 Toxascaris leonina | reverse complement strand
GATAATATTTATTATTTATTATTTTCATTGTTGATGGTTGTCTTTTTGCTGCTGAGGCTATATGATTCATCTGTTTCCTATATTGCCATTGGAGTAGCAATGATCTGCTCTTCTACCATCGCAACATCGTAAATTTTCCAGTGTCGTCTTCATAAGCATAAAGCTGCCAGAAAAAAAAAGAGAATGCTCGCTTTCCTATCTTTTTCACTGAAGTAAACCTCATCGAAAAAGTTTATTACATTCAAATGTTTTTTCATCGAGTTCATTCACACGTGTGTCGACATTTTTGATGAATTTATAAGTGTGCTCAAGGACGAGAGGCACGTTTGTTGTTAAAAATTAGCTTAAACTACAAAAAGGACGGGGTGTCATTTGTGGTACGTTTGAGGCCGAGGAGGAACTTTCGCGCGCTCGGCAAAGTGAGTCGGCATCGCGTAATCGGCTTCAATTGGTGGAACGTCAGTGCAATCGACTGAGTGATGAAGCACGTGAATTGGCCGAAACTGTGCAACAGATGGAGCAGTTGAATAAGCAGTTGCGCACTGAACTAAGCAAGACGATGCAGCCACGTCCAATGGACGATAATGCACCAGCTATCATGTGGCGACACCGAGTCGAACTCCTGCTGGCACATAATAAGGTTCATGCGTTGCTTGCACTCCTCTTCTCTATTTGTCTCGCTCCTCATGTAGCACTTTCGACGGCGTCGTTCTGATGCAAACATCTCCTTCGAACGTCTCGAAATGTCTCATTCTTCCTCGCATTTGAAGCAATGAGTTTTAATTATTGATAGGTGTGCTTCTACTTGATGAACATACGCGGATTTTTGGGTCGCATTATCGCCGTAGTTCAATGTGTTTTCTGGATGAAAAAGAATCCGGACACGACAGCGGTCGTCTGTCGTGTTATTGATTTTAATCCGAGATATTGCTCGGATCTGATCCTCGCATTGCGTATTTTCTACTACTTGTAGAAGAACTGAAACTGAAGCACTGCTAAGTTCTTTTTGCCCATGAATGTATCACTTTGGGCATTACAAGATCGGCATAAATTTTGCTAGCGAAAAAAGCGAGCGAAGCGAGTCTTTTAAGAAATTGCAAATGTTGTTCGCTTAAATACTGAAAGCAGTGAGTGTTTTGTATTAAATCTGTTGATTTTCCAATTTCTAACATATTATTTGCTTGCTTGTTGGTGAATCGTCATATAAATCCATCTCGAGTAGACAAGGAAGCCGTTAAGAGGCATAGTCTTTTAACATCTTCCGATCAATTAACGTTGGACAAGGGACGGCAGCTTCATTTTTGCCTTTTTAACGCAGTTTCTGATCATAAAGAAGTGTTTTGTTTGCAGAGGTTGCGAGATAAAATCGACGAATTGGCGAACAGTGAACGGAAGAAGCATTCATCGTTGCGCGCAGTCGACCCACTGTATACGCGTTGGACGAGCGCATTTAGGTCGCAATTATTGGCGATCCGCAAGCGGCGGCTTGCGCGTTCCAATGCAGATACTCTATCTGGTTTGTCTTCGTCTTTATTCCTGTATGACTGCAAAGTGATCATCCGCCGGCATATTAACCAATTATGAAGGTATTCAGTTGTTAATACTATGTTGAATAGTCTGAAGGATGTATACACCTCGCTACTGAATTGTAGTTCTCTATGCAGAATATTACCTGACATTCAGCGTCATTTATAACAAAATGTAAGATGTCAAATAGCCAAGGTTTCCTAGTTCGGGAGCTAGGTGGGAGGTGGGGGATGAAATTGCTTTTCTTGATGAGACCGGTAAAATCCGAGGAAGTTGCGTCTGCTCGCTCAACCGCGCTGATTATGTTAGCGTGTTTTGATGAAGTCTGATGAAGTGTACCTCTACGTTTTTCACCTGGTTGCGTCTGCTATATCAGGCATTTCTTTTTGCAAGTGAGGTGAATGCTGATTGTCGTCGTTGTATATTGTATTTGACGAAGGTGTTCCAACCAACGGAGGTACTATGAGAGCTGGTAAGCTTTTTAAGGGCATCCTTTCATATCCTCTAGGATCTATTTTCGCTCCTCTAGACATTCAAAAACACATCCGACATTCAAAACACGTTTAATTGTGGTTAAATTCGTTTCAAAATCTTTTCTTTTATAAGCAACCGTGACGGAACATAATCAATTTATCAGTTAAGATGAAGCCTATTCCAACTGCATTTTTGAATTGAAGAAATGGAAAGCGAACCGGAATCGATTTTTGTGAGGGCGAGAAAAAGGCGATTGTTGAAAGTGCGTGAAAGGAAACGACGGCACGAAAGAGTTGGAAGACCGATGCCGAGCTGTTCCTCGTCAAGTATGTCATATGTCTGTGCTGCATATTTTTCCATTGAGGATACGTGAATATTTTATTAGGCTGTTCTGGTTTTTGAAGGATGCAACTGCTGAAGTTGCATTGGCGATGAAAGAAAGAATGCAATCAATAAAATAGATTTGTACTTGAAAGGGGATGTTATTCATAGGCCGGGAATTGTTCATTGGCATTTTTCTTCTCAGTATAAAGGAAATGCAACTGATACTGATTTTCGGTAGCGAGATACAATTAGAAAATTTTAAGAGAGAAGCAAATTCATCAGCAGTCTTCGTTGAAACTTCGTTTTATCATCGTTTGTTAATTTTAGGAAAGAATCTTTTTAACATAGAAGGAGAGCTGTGATGAGGAGAGAATTTTTGGAGGGTTCCGCAAGCGTATTTTCGCTTTCATCGTTTTGCATTTGCTACCGCGCGGTCACTCATAACGGAGCTCCGATGGGGCTCTTGAACTTTGTCTTGCTGATCCATCATGACCAGCACCCTCAGCAGAACGACGATGCTGGAGGACACCAGATTCACCTCTTAAGCGCAACAGCGAAGAATTGGTTGGGCAATATCGGATGAGAAGGAGACGAGTCCAAACCCTAACATTCACGTGACCTTAAAACTTTGCCTAAGCGGAAGTGGAAGTGATATGAAGAGGTTTATTCGTATTGAATAGATTTGTTGAATAAAGTATGTATATGAAGACGTGTGGAAAGTTTCCTGTTTTATAGACGAAAATGCGGTTGCCGAGAAGGAGAGTGATTCACTGCAAAAGACGTTGGGCGAACGGAAATTGCGGATGCTCTTGGAAAAGGGACGAGAGGAAGAGGTGAAGAAGCTGAAAGAGGAACACCGGAAGGAAATCGTTGCTCTTAAGCACTCGGCGAGCAAGGCACTAGCGGACGCACTCAACGACCAAGAGAGGCAAATCACTCAGAGGTTATTATTGGTTGTTTGAATATGTTAGGCAGCATGTTGCATATACTGGCTATGCTATCCGAGTCATTATTTCAGCTTCGTTCGCGTTCTGCATTCTTATGTTATAATGATTTCGCGTGCTATTTATTCAGTAACAGTAGCACGTTCATATTCTAAAAATATGGTAGATAATTTAGTTTTAGACTTGAGCGTTAATAGAAATTTCATTGAGCATTGAATTTGCTACGATTTATGTAATAGAGACCGGAAATTGTTTTATCTAATAGAGATCGGAAACTCAAATCGACTCTCGTTATGCCGAAAATCAAAATCTTCATTTTGCAATGTCTAAAGCAGCAGCATAAGAATTATTAAATACTGTATAGAAAGTGGGTGATAAATAATGAAACAAAAGAGGAGAACACTCCACTTTGAGGAAATTTTATCATTGGATGGAGGGATGCTAATACAAGATAACGATGACCTCAACAGCCTTTTTGAAAACCACTCTAAAAACTTAAGGCACAAGTCCATTTCTGGAATAGACAAAGCCTGGGCCACTCGAAAAACGTTCAAATCTTGGCCAGCAGTTTACGCCTGAGCCACTGAGCTTTTTGACCGGAGCTGTTTAAAGCGCTAAAATCCTGTCTTTGCCATATGCGTGAAAATGTTACATCTATCGCGTCACAGTAAAAAAATTTCATTTTGGAGCTGCACTTTGTTAGATTATGGAGAAGGATAGAAAAAGTGCTATTCATTTGCTATTGACTTGATCGTCTTGAAATGGGCAACCATACGCAAATAGGCGAACGTGAACAGCAAGAAAGAACAAACGTCCACAAAGCTGTAGCCAAGGTGAATAAGCATTTGATACATTTATATGGCCCAGTAACAAAATCCGCTTCATCCTTGCCACCATAGAGGAAAATTCTGCAGTGCATGTGGGAGTGAATGGTATTTGATTGCCGAAGAATTACAGCTTCGAGAAAGAACGGCGGCAATTTGAGGTGAAGCTTGCAAGTGAGAAGAATGCACTCGAGAGGAAGTTTGCCGAAGAGAAAATGAATCTCATCAACCGATTACAGGTTTCTTCTTTGCTCTTTTCATTCCACATTATTTTTGGCCATTTCACGAAGTTTCGTAGGTTGGTGATCATAGGGTCTATTTTTTATCAGGTAGCAACCCCTAATGGCTTCCAGTGAAATGTCAAGATTGTTCTTATTTTGCCTTTCATATCTGTAAAGGTGAATATGGATATCCATCTGCAGCAAAGCTGGAGGGGGAGAGCAAGAGAATGAAGAAATGAGACGGTGGTTATTTTTTCATGGCAGTGACATTTGCAGGAGGAATTCGAACAGGAGTTGTCGCGTTTGAGATCTTTATCGCCAGCGACCTCAGAAGATTCGCATAGTTGTAGGCGCCAAATTGAGGTTCGCTGCTTATTCACATTTGCTTTTTTTTTTTTTTTTTGCAGTACTTTGGAGCTTATATGGGGTTGTAGATTCGAGGATTGGATGCATGGGGATGAGAATTTTCTGTTGTGCTTTTACGTTCATTCGTACTAATTTCTTGTACGTATTCATGACTTGGGCTGTTTAGCGAAATATATGAAGTTTGTTGCGATCTTTGCAAACGGTCTTCCGATCTGTTTAATAGCCTCTCATGTGACTTAAACTGTCTAACGTCTTGAACTGTTTAAAAGGTTTTCTTCGCAGAAAAAAGGGACCTCAAAAATAGTTGCCGGACATGCGACATACGCATTGTTCGTTAATGTATGAAGGCCATTTTATTTGATAAACTTGCTGGAGAAATTGCAGCAACTCGAATCATCAGTGCGGGGTCAACGTAACGGGTATGAGAAGAAAATGGCCGATTTGAAAGAGAAGTATCGCAATGAATTAAACTCGTTCCGCTCGATGTTGAAGCCTAGCGATTCTTCACCCTCCTCATTTATCGCCCTCGTCGAGAAATACAGGTAGCGCTGTCGATTTGCGTTCATTTATATCTGTGTGGTCTTCAGTGTCGTTTTTGAAGGGGAAAGCGACTATTGTTTTGCTGTTCTTTCAATCGTCGTTTTTTGTTCAAGTTAACATGCGATTAGAGGGTAGATACAGGTGCTGGGTGATCGGTAAATTTTCAGACATTTAGATCACTGTTGTTGACGACAGAAACTTTCATTTTTTTATGTTCACTGTTGTGCTAGTTGCTTGCTTGTTGGTCCACGACGAGCCCTAATTTGCATATGCCCAGGCGCTCATCCACAAGTCAAAAAAGAGTTTTGAGACCAGTTTTTAATTCATCTGCGCTATCTTTAACACAATGCTGATAATCGAGAACACTTTGGGCATCTGCTGTGTGGGCTACTGCATGTTTGCTGTTTATTGTGCATTTATTCGTTCGTAAGGGACAGCTAATGCGTAATCTAATAAGCATTTTGAACATAGTACCTACTCTAGAAAGTTGCTAACTCATGGAAAAAGCACTGGCTGTATCTGCTGTTGCATGTCGGCTTCGCTGACGTGAAAATATCGACAGTTTGCTCTGTTTTCGGTGGTCGAAGTGACAGTTAGTTGTTCGGCTGATTGCGAAAACCAACGAGGGAAGTACCATAAAGTTGAACTGAAAACTCTTCAAGAGAAAAGAAAAAGTTCAATAAGTGTCGCTGCTCACTCTAATGTTTGTCTGGAATGACATTAGTGGATAGCATTCGATGAAGAGGGATTGGGATTAAAAGGCGGTTGAGGTCGTAATGAAGAGAATACTACTCTGAGGCGTCGATGAGGATAGTTTCGGCTAAGGAATCATTGAGAGAAGTGGATGTCCGTATTCAGCTGAAGGCGGGCCTGTGATCACGTTCAAGAAGTACGTTGATTAAATGATACGGACCAGGACTTGAGCATCAACAAAGCAGTGTACCTCTAGGAGATGCTGGCGAACATCCTGCTCCACAGTTCCAATTGCAATTCAGAGCTTGATGCTTTCGGTTTCAACAAAAAATAGCATGTGCCCAAAAGTCAAAAGGTTGTTGCAAATTAGGCTACCCTATTCTCGTGTGGTTAATTGATTGTCGTGAACATTGGACGTGATTGGAATCTGTCTTCACTGTACTGTATAGAGTCATCTATGTGCCGACCACTGTAAATGGTTGTGAGTGACCGCGGCTTTGTTGTTGATTTAGTCCTTCCAGCATTACACATGTATGTGGGGGAAATAGGTGAATGGCGTATGACGCATTTAGCCAGCCTATCTAAGAAGTGAGTTACGCGAAGTGAGAAACTCGGGTATGATGGAGAACAAAAAAACCATTCAACGTGTTAGGCAATGCTCGTGAGTTTGTTTGCACTACAGTTGCAATTTTCTGTATAACTGTTTGCCTGCGGAAGCAGCGTTCAAATGCCTTCTTCGTCCAGCTGACCTTAATGCCAAAATGTCTTAGCGTCAGAATGTTTCCAGCGCCAGAACACGTGTCCACACTCGCTTACATTGAATTTAGCGCTCTACTTTCATGAATGCTTGTTCTTTTTTCTTCGTTTTTCTGTCGGCGGTGATTTACATTGGCGAATAAAGGTTTGTGAGTCACAGATTAGACACAAAATTGAGGAAGAGGGCGGTATAGCTGCTTCAGTTTTTGTTTCGTATTAAGCACCTATTTCAACTGATGCTATTTTAAAGGAATAGCGAAGTACTTCCAACAGGCACAAATCGTTTTCTGGATGAGACAAGAATGATGAGCGTAGAGAAGGCTTCTATTCCGCAAGTGGCAACATTCCCACTTCAGAAGACAGTAAGTGGCGTTGATTATAACGTTTCCTTTGGTGTAATTATCCATAGCAAGCATATGCTGCTGTTTTTAACGATTCTTTTATTTCATTGAGATTTCGCGCAAAGAGTGTAGGGTTTTCTTTCAGTTTTTTCTTTAAAGTTGCTGTAGAGGTACTTCTGTAGAACTGCTTTACATTCACATTTACTGACCGTTATAAGTTTGGTTGAAAGCAATGCTGCAGGAGTTGTTTTATCATGAGATTATCACAGCAGTAATTTTTACAGTGTGTAGGGCGAGAAATGCGACAGCTTAATGAAGTCCGATTGGAATGAATCAGTTTGCTATCTTTTAGAGATATACCAGCAAGCTTTGAGGCGTTACTTCTTTTTGGCGTTCATGCAGCAGTAATTTTGGGAGATAGGGAGAACAGAAACTAGGTGTGATTCGCTTCAGAAATTACCGTTGGCGCCATCAGGCAGATGTGGTCGATGCGAAATGGTCGACGGTAAGCTGAAGCAGATTCATAATGCGCTCACAAACGAGGGCAATCCCATCGAGAGTGGCATCGAGGACGTAGGATCAAGTGCTGATAGCGTTATCGAGGTGGTTTTTCAAATGCGTTTCTCTGTATTATTAATTGAGAAAGGTAGAATTTCTGTCCATAGCTTGATGCAATCTTCCTCACTTGTGCGATGTTGCAGTCCCAGGTATCTGGCCTCTTCTTATCTACAGCGATGGTGTCTAAATTATCTCCATCATCCGCCTTCACATCTTCGTATCAGTATTATGTATGAGAAGGCTCTTCGGGTAAATTAATTTCAGTTCGTTTCTCTTCCCTTTAATTGCGGTTCTGAAGTTTTGATATGCATTGGTTGCATATGGAATTAGATAATTTCAAGCCATACAACATTCTGACCCTTCCCTCTCATTTCTATTTTCTTCATGAAGATCATACTGATATCACTCTATATTTCGAAATTTCCAGGAAAAGGCAATACTGAAAAGTGAGAACAAGAAGTTGAAAGGGCGTCTGGAACTAGCGAAAGAGCGAGTCACCGAACTGCGATTATTTCTTTCGCTTCAGAGCAACGCAGCGCCCACCGATCGCTACAGAGGTGCGCTGGGTGGAAGCGAGAATTCGGACGTTCGTAAGCCGAGGTTTTCAGAAGGAAACATTGAAGGAGAATATGCGGAGATGGTGAAGCATTGTGAGCGTCTTGAAGCCGATAATGCCATACTTTGTGCGAGGCTTACCGAGTCTAGGCAGCTGGTCAAAAGTATTGCTGCTAGTTACAGCCGTCAGCTTGATGAGACGACACGTCTTGGAGGCCTTGTTCAGCGCATCTATGCGCCCACTGAGCGGCAAACTGACACTTAAAACTTGCTTTCTTTTCTCATTTCCCTTTTTTAAAGTCACTCCTTCTGCTGGTTTTTTTTAAATATCATGTTATGTTGTCCTCATGAACTTTGCTGCCAGCATATGCTTCATATTGTCTTTTGAATTGTTTTACTTATATAATCCCACATTCGCTTCCAAAACGCGTTAAAAATCATTGAATTTGGTGAATAATCGTCTGATAGTAATTCCGGATTATTGGGACGGCAGTTTTGTTGGGACTTTCGAGACATCAGGATGAGTTATTTTTATATGCATAAAATATGTATTACTCATTAGTAGCGGAAATTCTCTTCATGTAAACGTGGTCAGTAACCGAACGATTTATAAGCTTGCAATTTAAGACTTCATAAAGAGAGGAAAAACGACGAAGAGTCAAAGAGTTAGTGACTAGAAATTTATGGGAGCATAGATGGATACAGTTCTTAAATTCATTTTTAGATAAGTTTATTTAGGGGAGGAATGAGGTCACAGATAATCGTGAATAGTGGAAGCGCTGAGCGCTGTCCTAGGATAACCTATTTTTGCCTTTAATGTAGCAATTCGTAATTGCGGTCTTTCAAGTACTTGTCAATTCCGGTCTTGATGCGATGTTTTTGAATTTGTGGTTATTGGTTATTTGTAAATAATCGGAATTGAAATGGTTGTTCATATCGTTGCTCGTCTAGTTTTTTTCTTTTTCTTCTTTTTTTTTTTGCATGGAAGACTTGTATTTATTATTTCATTTGTGTATTTTTTGTAGACGATTGGCGGATTCTGAAACAATTCCTCTCTCGATTGGAAACACGTCTGCAAAGTCAGATGTGCTTCCTATGACTGGTACGTCTGTGATCGTTTCGGGTAGGTGTTGGATCGCTCGCAGAACTCAGCGAGGTTATTCGCACTTAGCAGAAGGAAGTTTCGTGATCTATGTGGGTGGTTGCTAGCACTAATGTAAGGGCTTAGAAACCAAGGGTGAGTAGGTAAGTAATTAATATTCTCTGTTTTCATGAACCTGTTTGAGCGCTTTATCGATTCGTAGCAAATCGATGTGATTTTTTAAATGCAGTGTCAATTGTTCACTGTATTCAATGTGTGCTAGACTCATACTTGTAGTCGCTAATCATTTCTAGTGTGTTTATGCATCTTATGGGTATTACTTCATCAAGCGTCTTTAAGTTGTCTTTCTTATTGAAAAATACTTCTTAAAAAAAAGGTCCGCGAGAAAGCGCTTAAATTTTTTTTGTTCAGTTCTTTTGCTTAGATCAAACACTCGATTTGGCTTGCATATTGTAAGAACTATTGTTCACTTGAAAAGTACGTCAACATTCGAGTATGATCATTTCTGTGAGAGGAAGCAAATTCTTGAAAGGGATGTAACAGATTCATTGCCTGACCTTTGACGCAAACATAAAACCATGAAATAACATTTTATGCCAATTGAATTTTGCCTCTTGATAGAACCGATCGTATTTTTTGTCATAATATACGGCACTTGTTATTTGAGAAACGTTTAAAGACGTTTGTATGAGATCATCTTAAATTGTTTGCTGCTTGTGCAGTAGCGTTTATAAGTAGGATGGAAATGCCGGCTCAGTTCATCCACGCTTCCTACGCTGTGCCGGCGGGCATTTCAGATTTCAGTTTACGGGTTATTAGTGAAATAAGTGACATTGTATAGGAAGGTATTATGCCACCAGCGGGACGGATATTAAACTGCTTTGGTGTAGTCAGTGATCATTCTTTTGAAATCTTTCATAGTTATCAGAAAACGAGTTGGCTGGCAGGAGTACGCTTGATTGCACTAACTGTTTCCTCAAAAATTGCTTGGATTTTCGTGTCTTTCTTCGTGGTAGGTTTTGCACGGGTTCTTTTTTCGGCCAAATTCGTTGGTTTCTGTGTGCGTTAATTTCGAATGGAATAGCGGCTAATGGGGCAAGAGAGTTTCTTGAGAGACAAGGGGAGCGTCTATGTTGAGTGTGGAGTAACGTTCGGCGGTGTATCGGGCATTCCTTGGTCATGTTGTTGGCCATCTTAATCGGTTGTTTTGATTTATGCGAATATTTTTCGACTATCCCCGCTGTTGAAGCTTTACTGTAGCTGGTACTCGTTTTATATGTGATACCCATCAACGGACTTGCTTGTTCTCATTTTTAAAAAGTTCAAACATTCGTCCGACTGCACCATTGTCGTAAGTGGGACGTTAGGCTATTTAAGTGTTTCATCGTTCTGTTCGTGACGAAATCTGTTGTACAAAAGGATTTACGCTGTGGGGTATTTGAGTTTCAATAACTTCCCCACCCTAAATCTCATTCGAGAAGTAATGACTTAACGGAGCTCATTAATAATGTAGGAGAGGAGGAGTTAAGACTGCTGAGTTCTAATTAGAAGTCGTTGTTCATCACAGTCTGTGTTCGCATTCCTTAGTCGCTATTGGTGTGACATCGGTGACTGGCGGATGGGCTGTGTTGCATCTCTTATGGGACCCCAGGTCAGAGTACCTCGATGGTTTCGTAGGCCCCTGCCCCTCTTGATTATGCGTCACTTCTGTTCATGCCTTTGCGACTAACAGCCAAGGAATAAAATTTTCCGCGTACCCACAAGCATCCTTTTGTTTGTGCACCGCAGAAATGCAGAGGAAGATTTTGGCGTGGTGGATGAGGGAGCCGCAGGCGATTTCGTAACTACTGCTTTGTGAAGCCGTCAGTTGCATGAAAAAAGAATAGGACTTTTTAGCAGGAGCGCCAGATTTGCCGCAACTCCTAGCGTACTCATCATATGAACGTGTATGAGATTTCAACATTAATAGGCAAGGGTTGCTTCAAGAACGAGGGTGAAAGGATGTGAACACCCGCACTTTACGCTACCGCTTATGATGCGGATGTACGGTAACGGTTTTAAGGGACTGCAGTTGCATCGTTCATTGATACTTATACCGGTACTGCAGCTTCCTGTCCATTGGATTTACATGTTCCTGTTCGTACAGATGCATCTTTTCTGAATGCCTATGTCTTCAAAGTAACATCTTTCTGCTGAAGGACTCTCCTTATCAAAATGATGCGGTTACGTCTGTATGGGTGTTCACTAAGTAACGGCAACCAGACGCACAGCAAGGCATGGGGAAAGACGATCGAGATGTCACCAACACGGGACTATGTCTGTGTCCCAGTGAGGAATGCGTAAAAGTATTTGGCCGACGGAGTGCTCACAACCAATCAAAGATCCTTTATTGCGGATGTTAAATGAAATCAAGTTATCCTTTAAGAAATCACGCTTCATTGCCAATAAAGGAAGCCATGAGACGTGGGTGGTAATATCATGCTCATTCCTTTGAAATGATGTTAATGGTTTGGGTTTAACCTTTACAAAATATGCGATCTTTCAGTCGGAGAAGGGTTCATTCCCTGTCGATCTCTCTTGGGGTACTTTCATTGTTAGTATAAAGACAATGATGCTAGTGAATCAAGAGCGCGATATGGAATCGTGTAACGTGACGCATTTGTGAGGAAGGGATCCTCGACCTTTCCTTGTCGAATAGGATTTCGCTTTTTCCACTTCTCACATTCTTTTCCGTCCAACCATTCCCTTGCGAATTGCGCCTTCACATGTTGCCAAAGATCATTCCCATTTGTTATTATACGACTGTGCGTAGTAGTGTTCTATGGAATATGTGCACAGCTCTGGCACAGTTTACTGAACCGACGTGCTTCAGATGCCGTGAAGGGGCGTCGATGAATGTTCGGACGGTAACAAATCCTGCGTTGTGTAACGTTGACGAATGGAAACGCGATATGCGATCATGGACCGGGAATATATTTCGCTTCGATAAATTTTCGAGGATCGGTGTCGGGCGTGCATACGACGATCGTCGACATGCATTTATCATTGTTGCTGAATATGAGCGAAATACGCAAAGAGCAATGCTTCATTTAACCTGATAAATAGTATCGGCAGTTTGCTGAATGTTTCGTTGCACATTTTTCCAACCCCACTTCCCTCGATTGAACTGTCTGCATCACGAGCGGATGTCCGCGCACAGGCGAACCAGCACAAATATGCGTGTCTGTGTGCGTCTGTGCGGGTCTGTGCGCGTGTGTGTGCGTGGACGCGCGTCTGCGTGGGTCTGTGTGCGTCTGCGTGGGTCTGTGCGCGTCTGTGCCCGTCCGTGTGCCTGTGCGTCTGTTTGTCTGTGTGCGTCTCTGTGCGTCTGCGTGTCCGTCTGTGTGCGTACGTGTGTATCTGGGTCCGTCTGAATGCGTCTGTGTGCGTCCGTGCGCCTCTGTGTACACACGCACGCACACATACGCATACGGACGCAAACAGACGCACGCACACGCGCACAGACGCATACAGGCGCACGCGGACGCGCGCGGATCCACACAGACGCACACAGACCTACATAGACACACCGACACACGGACCCACACAGACACACCGACACACGGACGCACGCAGACCCACACAGAGGCACATAGACGCACACGGACGCAAACAGACGCACACAGGTGCACATAGACCCACACAGACGCACACAGGCGCAGGCAGACCCACACAGACATACAAAGACACAGACATACCGACATACGGACACAGACACACGGACGCACACAGACACACAAGTACACAGAAGCACACAGGCACAGACACCATTCCCGAAATGTTAGCACGACTTCCATTTGTGGGAGTAGTGACAGGAGACACGGTAGCAGCTTCATGCTACAACAAATCGTCGCCGAGATAAATCGTGGACGCAAGGTTTGTAGCTATGATGTTTTAATGGAAGAACTTGTCTGTCAGGACAGCTTGCACTAAAAGTTTTTTTGACAGGCAAGTTTCGAAAAAAAATTACAAATTCCTCCACTGTTCGACCAATAGTCTGCATATAAAGCTTCGTCAGCAAAGTGTGCTGATCCTTCGAAAATTTCATTATTTGATTCTTCCGAAACTGAAGAGTACTTCATGAAGTGATAACGAGTAAATAATACCAGCCTTCATTGCTAGTGAGGAGCTGAAAGACGCCTCTTCTATGAGCAACGCTCACCTCATCATTAAAACAACAGTTCCGTCATCTCAACAACAGCCACAGAGATTTTTGCCGTATTTTATCAAAAAGAACTGTCTATCTGCCATTTACATATCATTAATAAATCAAAATCACATTTGATGATTAGAGAAATGTGCGATAATGCTACAAAGAAGAAACTTTTCAGGAATCTTCTCTTCTGGGAAGGTGTAATGGCAATCGAAGAAATTCTCGGAAATTTGCATACTTAACTACGTAACAAAGAATACTTTTCGAAATATGCACTGCTTTTGCAAGAGGCCTAGAATAAATGGATGAAAGTCCACAAGAATGCAACTAGAAATGAATACTCATTTATTCTTTTTTCCAGTGCATCGTATACACTACGCTTTCTGTGACAATGGCTATGAGCATGATGCCTAACTTGAATGAAGTTAACAGTTGTAGCAATTGCTTGCATCACCTATGACAAACTATATTGAACACACAGACACACGCAGACACACAGACACAGAAACACACAGACACAGAAACACACAGACACACAGACACACAGTTGCAAACAGATGCGCAAAGACGCACACAGACCCACACAGGCCCACAGAAACGCACACAGACGCGTACAGACCCACACAGACGCGCACAGACACACACAGACGCACCCAGTCCCAGGCAGACGCACACAGACGCACCCAGACGCGCACAGACGCATACAGGCACACACAGACAGAGACACACCGACACACAGACACACGCAGCACGTAGACATACAGACACACAAACACACTGACGCTCGCGGACGCACACGCAGACGCACACAGACACACACGGACACACCGACACACGGGCGGACACAGACGCACACAGACACACACGAACACACCGACACACGGGCAGGCACGGACGCACACAGAGACACAAGCACACCAACACACAGACACACGGACGCACGCAGACGCGCACAGACCCACACAGACGCACTCAGACGCACACGGACGCAACAGACGCACACAGACCCACACAGACGCTCAAGCACGCGCACAGACGCACACGGAACCCACACAGACGCGCGCTGACGGGCACAGACGCACACAGACGCACACAGACGCACAGAGACCGTCACAGTGGCGCGGAGACACACCGGCGCACAGACACACAGACACACGGACGGGCACAGAGGCACACAAAACCACACGGACGCGCACGGACCCAAACGGACCCTCACAGACGCACACAGACCCACACAGACGCCCAAATACGCGCAGAGGCGCACACGGAACCCACACAGACGCGCGCTGACGGGCACAGACGCACACAGACGCACACAGACGCACAGAGACCGTCACAGTGGCGCGGAGACACACCGGCGCACAGACACACAGACACACGGACGGGCACAGAGGCACACAAAACCACACGGACGCGCACGGACCCAAACGGACCCTCACAGACGCACACAGACCCACACAGACGCCCAAATACGCGCAGAGGCGCACACGGAAACCACACAGACGCGCGCTGACGGGCACAGACGCACACAGACGCACACAGACGCACAGAGACCGTCACAGTGGCGCGGAGACACACCGGCGCACGGGCACACAGACACACGGACGGGCACAGGGGCACACAAAACCACACGGACGCGCACGGACCCAAACGGACCCTCACAGACGCACACAGACGCCCAAATACGCGCAGAGGCGCACACGGACACACACAGACACAGACTCACCGACACACAGACACACAGACGCATACGGATGCACGCAGACACACACAGCACACAGACACACAAACACACGGACACTCACAGGCACACGCGGACGCATGCAGACACACAAATACACAGACACACACAGGCACAGACACCATTCCCGAAATGTTAGCACGACTTCCATTTGTGGGAGTAGTGACAGGAGACACGGTATCATCCTACGACAAATCTTCGCCGAGATAAATCGTGAACGCAAGGCTTGTAGCTATAATGTTTTAATGGAAGAACTTGTCTGTCAAGACAGCTTGCACAAAAAGTTTTTTTGACAGGCAAGTTTCGAAAAAAATTTCAAAATTGGTCTATGACCACGGAATAGGTGTACTACGCACAATATGCGATTCAGAAAAAACAACGAAAATGGTGTGAAGACGCTGTAATAATTCACACAGTGAATCATTCGCACCACTAGTTTTTGTTGCCTTCAAACTTTTCACAAACTTCTTTCAAACTCTAAAGGCCCATTTGCATGAACGCTGAAGCTGCTGTTATGGTCTTTTAATACTCTGACTGCAGAGCTCCTTTCAGCCAAAATAAGCTGTCCCTTCTCTCCGCTCCCCCCCCCCCCCCCCCCGCCCCCTTCCTCCTCTCGCAGTCCTCAAGCCTTACGGCCATCCAACTTGTGAATATAAGAAGCTGTACTGCCTTCCTCCTACGCCTAAAGATATAATATAGGTACTTGGGAATAAAAGTTTTCAGACAGCGAAAAATGCAAACTCCTTGTATCAGTCAAAACGAATGAGTACTTTTGAGGAATTATTTAATGAACGCATAAGCCTATGAACGTGGATTGGAACGTAGGTGGAAGGGGAAGGTTCCGAAATCTCAAAATTCTGACAGATTTCATGAGTTCTACTTTTGGTTGTGACAAAAACAATGCTAAAGAAATTCTACAGTAGATCAACAAATCAACAATAAGCAGAATGCAGCTGCAACATTTTATGATGGAATCCATCGTAAGTGAAGCGGTATAACTCAATGTCATTTTCTGATCAGAGCGTTTCTTAGGCTGACTCACAAATCGGACATCATCTCCAACATCTCCAACCTCATCTGCTCCATAAACCATAAACCACAATGTTGTTTCCCATCGTCAAAATTCGTATATAGTAGATTCGTTTTGCCTATCACCATCCTTGTTGGAACATCGTTCAGCTTTCATGGACGCCAATAGTGATGCCATTGTTCCAAACAGTATTGCATTTTTGTACTATAGTTGAGGTGATATCAGATATAATACAGCATTGCACTAAGTTAAAATTCACAAGTGGAGTACAAGTACAGTGCAGCTTGATTTTCGGGTGGTGGTCAAAGAACACTATTGTACCGATTTCTTGGAAAGGAGTGCCAGTACACTGTACCATTTTTTCACTGTACTTGTACCCACAACGTACTCCATCCGAAAAGACTCGTAAGTGTTAGTGCGCTTTTGCAGCTCGGATTTCGAGCCTGTGACCACCATTTGCTGCAGGTGACGAACTGTTCATTTGAAAACAAAGGGGCTGTGTTTTCTACCTTGGATGTTTAACGAAGTCAATGAAAATGAGTAACTGTTGACTAACTGTATTACACGTCAGGATTGTTTTTCCAATTACTCAGGTGATATCTCCCTTTCTCATCTTTTAAAAGTTTATTGCTTCATCGTTTATGCGAGATACATGATAAATTATTTGATGCTCAATTCTCTTTAATGTCAGCTTACTAGTAGCAGCATTTAATGGGAACCCTGCAGAAAATCAAACCCTTTGCAACTGAAAACATATGGAGGAGAATGAATAAAAGTGAGCAAATGGAATTTATCTTCACTCTTTATTTCTTGAACGCATTCTTTTCAACATCGTGCTGCCCCTAACATCAGGGTTCTTCGAAACTCTGTCCCTCAAATGATTGGGAAGTCGTGGAGGTAGTCCTATAAAGAGGTCCAGAATAGCGCAGAGAAGACAACCGTGCATAAAGGTTCTCCAAAGGCTGGTGACTCTACCCAATGCGTCTCTAACCACGTTACTCAGCGAGGATTTTCGCGAGTATTCAGCTGTGCTAACCGGCAACTTTTCGTTCTAAGTTCCAGAGTCGGCCTTTGGCTCACTTTTGGAGGGACCATTGGAACAAATCAAGGAGAAGATCATAACAAACGTGAAAACGTCGATTCGGCCGTCAGTCGCTGTTGACCTCCGGAGTGGAAAGCATAACAAAGGATTCACTTATTGCAGCATTGGTCCACTATGTTACGAGTGGATTACGCAGGAATGCATTTTTGGGTTTGAAGAAGTGAAACGGACATCGTGATGAGCAGGGGACTGAAGATGCGTATCTGAGGTCCCGGACAGCGTGCGCACCGATGAGGCATCGACGTATAGTGATAACTGACTTAGGCGCCAACCTAGCGTGCATCATTGAAAGTGATTAAGAGGTGCCTCATGCTGAAACAGGAAACGCAGATTATAAAGAGGTGGTTGCAATAAGCAGCTCAGGCTTCGAAGATAGTGCTGTTTTCATTCTCAGGACGACATCTTAAAACCGATGAGTATGGAACTAATGATTTCGGTAACACAAATAAAAAAATCGAGCTCAACTTGCGATGTCCAAAGAGACCGAGCTTTCTCAGCTCCTGCACTGAAGTTGGTGCTGGCAGGTGGTCTGAGGGCGGCCAGAAGTCGTACTGAGGTCGGTGCACTAATAAGGGTCATATGGAAGTTCAGAATAACACAGCCAACGACTCAATTCAGTGTCCGGGTCGAAATTGATTTGAACGGTTTAAAAGTGTTTGCTAGTTTATAGATCATTTCTAGAAATCGACAGAAACGCAAATAGATTTCTGCACACAAAGCATGTTAGTGGAGAAGGGGGGAGAACTTCATCTCCTCCTGTCTCTTCGAAGGAATGCGATTAGTGTACGCGGTAGCCTTGCAGCTGGACCATGTACTTGTATTGACCGCCGGGACATTTCTCCTCCCAGTGATCAATATAATCTGAAGGTCTAAGTTCAACTGGCCTGACGTTATGACGCTTACGCCTGAGAGGTTCTTGTAAGGTGTTGCTCCGCTTCAGCTTACGAGTTTTCGCCACTTCTTGCCACTCGAATATCTGTTCCCGTTCGCTTCTCAACACCGTTCGTCCGTCGGAACCTCAAACTGGGATAATTAAACCTCTTGCAATTTACCTCTAATAAAATGCAAGAGGTTAAATTTTTTGCAAGAGGCTCATCATGTCTTGAATTTCTTTTGGCTAGCTTTTAGCTTCCAGCACTCCTTCAAATGCAAATTTAACATTCCTTTGCACTTAACATTGTNTACGCCTGAGAGGTTCTTGTAAGGTGTTGCTCCGCTTCAGCTTACGAGTTTTCGCCACTTCTTGCCACTCGAATATCTGTTCCCGTTCGCTTCTCAACACCGTTCGTCCGTCGGAACCTCAAACTGGGATAATTAAACCTCTTGCAATTTACCTCTAATAAAATGCAAGAGGTTAAATTTTTTGCAAGAGGCTCATCATGTCTTGAATTTCTTTTGGCTAGCTTTTAGCTTCCAGCACTCCTTCAAATGCAAATTTAACATTCCTTTGCACTTAACATTGTTCGAATATTTGTTACAGAACTTCCCAATTCTACAACCTCTTAAGTTCGCGAGTAATCGCGAAAGTACTGTTGGGAAAAAAACCCTTTGTTTTTTCCAACCTGTCTGTTCCTAACCTCATTTTCTGTTCTGCAGTGCATTCTCCAGCATAGGTTATGCCGAAGGCCGATCCATTAAGGTTCAAATGACACCGGTACTTTGACTGTTTTTTATTTCGACCTTTCACATATTGCTGTCTCCCTGCACTCATTTTATATGCTGCCGAAAAGCTGCTCCTTTTCAATTACGAGTTGTCTACATGTGAAAATGGTTGATGGCTGTCTAATTGATCAGAAGATGTGGATGAAGGTTGCTTGGATTTCGACGGTAGCAAATTGAGCGTGAGCAATCTGACTTACTAATCTCAGCCCACCGACGATTTCATCCATTTCGTTTTTTACGAAGAAAATGTATTTGGAGCTTGTTTCGGGTGATTTTTTGAATCTTTTCAGTCAGTGACCACACTATCCTGTCCTTTATTCGTTCTATTCATTAATAATGTGACTCCTCCTCTGTTAATCACTTACGTCAAAAAAAAAACGCAAAATACCAGCACTGCAATTTTAGTATTGTATTTTTAGCTGGTAAATTAATATACCAAATTTGAAACCGCAGGTACGTTATACCTTTGGTACACCGGGTATTTGGGAAGGTAGTAGGAGTACAGTATTACACCACTTTCGAAAGAGAAATATAAGAGCAGTATCACATCGAAAATTTTAGTACAATGGCACCACTTGATGCCACTGAATGTTTGGTTTTCACTTGTTAGCAGAATCGCAAAATCGCAAAATAGCCACTGTGCACATTACGCTGCTGATATTGCCGTAAGATATAGCTGAAATTGGAAGTTTCCTCGGTAATCGTCATTTGAAAGGATTTGAAATCGGGGTCTAGAATGACTGCTGGAATCATTAGGATGACTACAATTTTTCAGCTCAGTCTCTTAGGAACGGCTTATTACGTGTTACATGTTTTCTGAACATGCGTCACTGAGCAAAGTGCAAATGTCATATAAGAATTCGAAAAAAAGTGTAAAAAAACAGTCAGTTGCAACCATCCTTCCTTATGGTGCAGCGTGATCTGTATGTTGCAGCTGTCCAAAAGCCAATTCTAGTGAATACGCACTGTAGATATTTTGGCTAGTGTTTTCATCGTGTGTTCTTTCCTGTGCATTTGCAAGATGGAACCGAACGTCACATTTCAAGTTGCATGCGGTGGCTGATGAGCAACAAAGATATCAAGGTCTGATGCCATTTCCTTGCTTATGGTATGCTAATCCAGTTCAATCCTGCGCAATTTCAGCGGAGAGCGCTGAAAGTGCTTAACACTCCTAAACGAAACGCCGACACGGCTGACTTTTAGAACGACGTCACTCATGTATAAAATCTTGCTTGATCGAGCATAGCTTTTTTTTAAGTCTTTGCACTACGACAGTGAAGTTGAAGAGCAAAAGATACAAATGCTGAAGTTGCAACGCTAACACTACTTACCAACAAGGGTCAGAATTTCTCCACCACAGTCGTCCTTCTCACTTAGCACAGCATGTCCTTCTCCAACCATAAAAATGCCTCCTTTCCACTGACAAAAAAGCGCATGAAACGCAAAACAAATTTTGTCGCAAATTCGATTTTCTCTATAGTCAAACTGAAACATCCTTCATAAAAACCATTCCATTTGAGGAAATGTACCTGATCCACCGGTCGGTGTCGCGCAGCAATGTAGTTACTTCCAACGCCATTTACGCTTACTTACATTGCAAAAGGGTGATTCCCGAATGATCACTCGCTTTCTTTTGATTGCCTTCAGGGCTTGTACTACGCCAAAGCCTTGCGGAAATAATTATTGTGAAATTTAAAGACGGGAAGTGCTGTGTCCTCTTTTCAAGACATTAAGAAAAATGTGGCAAGTACTATGAAACAGTTTAAAATGAAGCTAAACGGGTCTCACCTTTCTAAAGGAGAATTCGGAAAGAAACCAGTTGTTCTGGTCCAGGATTGGAATCGATAAATTCCATGGTACTCTTAGTGAGTAGTTACTGAAACGGGTGGAAGGAACAATATCAATTCATGGGATTCTCAATCATGCCTTAAACAACTTCTAGAAGTATTTAGGCAGCCCATTAATCTCTCAAAAATACACATTCAGTGAAAGTTACGCAGGAAATCCTGCCGGGCATATCTACCTACCCGAACTCACCATGAAACAAATGCTTGTTGAACTGCGTAACTTGCTTGCGAACAATTCTACAGAGCTGAAAATTTTTTGATTGGAATGAATCTGAGCATGTTGACACAATTAAAAGCAATCCACAGCTCCGAATAGTCTCAACAAGGTTTTCCTGCTTGTCGCCTCACACACCATGCAACTGCTACTTCAACATAGCCCCAATGCGCCTTTCACTCACGAAATGAACGAGAGTACAACGAGCCTGAAGTTGTCCTGCTTTAACAGGCTCCCACCACACTCTTCCGCATCCATTCGTCCGCGACCTTTGCACACAGCTGTTGCTGACTGATGGTCCAGCATCTACTCCTAAAACATCAGACCACACGTCACAAAAACAGCGAGCACTCGCAAAGCTCGTTCAAACAAAAGAGATCCACCTGGCTATCAAAAACTATGACCAGTAAATTACATAAAGCATCTCGTAAGTGTCACCACAAAAAACCTTTCGAAGAACGAGCAAAACCGGTGAAATATCCTCGAGATGCCGATATGCAGAGGTATTTGCACAACAACACAATGACACAGCGATGCAGGTAGAAGTACCTGAGCTCATCAATAGCGACACAACGGGGCAGTTTACACAATAATCAACTTATGGCATAATGCAGAGATGCTTTCAACACAGTCCGAAAGCGTTGCATGAGATGAACAAATGCAAAAAGCTGTCGCACAATCGCCGACGCTTACAAAAGTGGCCCATTTCACATAGTCACATACGAAATTGATTAGTGGCATGAGGACGTATAATTAGTAGAACGACTATAGTAACGGAAGAAAACAACCGTCAACGCACGAAATGGTACGAACTTGTAGTGCAACAAATGATGCTTCTCAGCGTTTACAACAAACTTTAGGACTAGTTTTCGGAAGACTCACTTGAAATACTTCTTGACTTCATCGAACGTCACGTACGATTTTAACGAAATGGGGTAGAAAAAATCTGGAATTAAAAAAGTGGCTTGTGAAAAATCTGGCAATCCCACTAACAGTTTACGTTCATTGCACCCATTAATCGAATATCTATACCAGAACGTACAGTTGTCGTTCCATCCTGCCTTCTAGAGAAACATCTGAGAGGAAATCAAATGAAAAGGCGAGGAGTGCTCTTAGTTTAGGTACTTTTCTTTCGACACAGACTGAAAGACAGAAATCACACTTGTTGCGAAATTCTGGTTGGTGCGTGCGCGCATCGCTCATACTTCAGCAAGCTCCAAGTTGTGTTATTGGTGCCACAGTGTGATCGTTCTCCGGACCATATCAGACACGCAATTCGTGCTCAAAACGCTTCTTGAAGTCGGATACTCGTGAGGCCTGTAGCAATTTTTCTATCAATTTTCAGATCCAATGTGTTTAAAGAATTTGCGAGGGTGGTTCTACGGCGAGTTGGATGGAATGTCTGCAGTCTTTTGAAATAATTTAGGGACTTGAAGTTTACTGTAGGATAATGATCATTCTTTGGATCTTTGGTTCTTCAGATCTTTGTTATTTCTGAGCCTTTATGCCTTTCTCAGCTTAATTTCGATGGTACTGTGATGGAAGGAATTTAACAGACTTTGTGTTCTGCGATCGAGCATTCTCTGCATCGTGGCCCGACTAGAATGGGCAGTGAGAGTTGATGAGTTTAGGAAAGTTGGAGGTTTCACTGGTGCAGTAGTGAAAAATGACAATAAATAGTGGCTAGATTATAACGGCGACTTCCGGAAAAATATGCAGCAAAATGTATAAGATAACGTAGTTCATCCCACATTTTGTCCTGGTCAGGTTTTGAAACTTCTTGCTCTACCTCCCAGCTTCAGTTGGTTCATTCCACAGCATTTATTAAATAAAAAAAAGCAACTTTATTGAACAACTATTGAACAAAAAAAAACAACAATTGAATTAAAAAAACAACTCATGTGGGGATGGTTGGAATTGCATTGCTACAAGCTTGATCTATGCGAAATGACGAGGCGTAGAAATTACTCGATCACCACTGAAACAAAACTACATCGCTAGATCAGTCCGCGGTGAAAAGGCAAGTGCTTCCACAAAAAACCCTCTCTATAGCATTTTTCCAAAAAACTGAAAAAAAAACCAACTGTTAGGTGCGAAGAATGTAGTTTCTTCATTGTGGAGGTTTTCGCTCGTTACCTGTGCGGTGCCATCATGGATCGCCCACGCTTTTCTACCACCTAAAAGCAATATCTTTAACGTTTAAGATTTGTTAGCGACTATGATTTGGCTTACTGCACAACCTGCTCAATGTAAACTTTTTCTGAAACTTTGATCTAGGAATTTGCATTCGAAAACAAAACAGTAAAACATCTATTTAACGGCTACGGTCGCTGACTTCATCGTAAGATCTCTTACTGAGGTCTTTTTTTTTCGTTCGAGATCACGCAGTGTACATACTGCAAAATGTGGTGGATTCCCAGGACAGAAACTCAACATTTATATATTCAGTAACGTTCATTGATACGATCTCTGTCTTAATGAGGAATCCAAGCTCTCACCATTGTCTCCATTTCTTGCAACAAAACGCCAAAATCGAATGCATGTCGCGCATGAAACTTGACGCATTAATCGTACGGAAGTCCATATTGAGAATCTTGATGGCTTAAGCAGTCTGGCTTCCTCAGCGAGGATTTAGCACAGTAATCGATGCTGTCCTCACAACATATCGTTAGCCATTTACAAAATTTTCGGGTATCTGCTCCTCTATTTCATGAACCAAAAGAGATCCTATAAGATCCTTTTTTTCTGCGGGCTCAAATCTAGCGCGCATGCTATCGGAGTCTCAGTTTTGGCCAAGATCGACTTTTGAATTCAGTGCTGATGTATCTAACTCACCACCCATGACTTCTGTACTCCGTTTCGATCTGTTGAACTATTCTGCTCAATGTATCACTCAGGTAGCGCTTCGTGCAATTCTCATTTTTTGCAACTTCATAACCGTTTACGTTGGCAATTTACTCTTCAGCTGACCGAACATGATCAACCTCTAGATTACCTGGCGATCTGAGCAAGGCGATCCAAACTTTGCAATGTTCCTACGTCGGTCAGTAATTCCGGGGTATATTTATTAAGTTCTGCAGGTCCGACCAATCGAATGGTCGAAAAACTAACGCCGTTCTTGCGTGAGCCGGCCCAGAAAAGTCTGCTCACGTTTGAGGGGGAATGATGCAGGTTCCAGTATTAATTTGACTACTACTCACAATACTCATGATTGAATAACGGAATTAAGTATTATCTTATTCCAGTTCTTCGAACAAACTGGCCATAAACGAATCCACCGGCGGAAGAACAGATAGTAGCGAGTTTCCCGGCAACGGGCGTGCATCTGAAATTGGCACATGTTACGCGCTCACTGAAAGAGTGCAGGCACACAATCTTTGATAGTGCCGAATAGCTTCCTTTCCCATTACGTCCATATTTATCAGGGCGCATACAAATGCGTATACCCATGCGTGCGCTTGGCCGGTAGCCTCAACGCTGAAACTACTGAAGCTAGAGCCATGAAATTTACTCGATTTACATAATATCGTAGCTTTTTATGACCTACACGAAAGCTGGACCTCTCATTCAAAGTTTCAAATTGATTCATCCACTAAGTCAAAGTTACAGATACCTTAATGCGCCTTTAAGTTTAGACGCATCTCATAAACGGTCTGGTTGCACCTATACTGCCCAAAACACACAATAAAGAAGTCTTTTGTAGAAGAGCTTTGTATGCATTTGATTCGTTCAAATATATGATATGAATGCAGTTGGAAATTATAAGCTTTATCGGTCTGTTACGCAAGGTACAACAGCGTAGGACGATAAGAATACGCATTTGAGACGCCAATTTTTAAATGGAAAGAAATTATTCACTTCGTAGCGATGAACATACTCGTCATAGATGTGTGACATGTGCGTGAAAGTGAGATTGAGAAACTTTCTCTCTTCTCGTTCTCCTCTTTCCCTCGCTCCTAACCACCCTTCATCCTCCTGATTCCCCTTCACAATCAGCCCCTCTCCTCCCTTCACCAATTCATCCAAAAACTCATAGAAAATATTTCAAAAATCTTGCAATGCCTAAATTCCACCATTTTATTAGTCATACGAATATTGTTTAAAATATTGGCATGGGTCAAGGAATGAAAGCATAAAATATTGGCAAAGAACCATTGTTCATATGCGGCATTACGCTAAGGAATTTGTCCACTCTAACTCTGTAATGTCCATTGATTAATTTTTGAAACATGTTTAGGTGATTTCATAATATTTCGAAATTGGCATAGTTGTTTTGTTGAGAATCGTTACCCATATAATCAATAAATCGTAAACCATTGGAGTTCACATTCTTTTTCAGCGATGAATTGACGAAACATTTCTTGTTGTCTCAAAAGCGAATAAATTCAAACTCATTTTACGTATCAACAACAGCAATCTACTTCAGACGTATGAGTTCGGATGGAGCAAAAAGTGAAACCACTACTGCAAAGAATGATCCTCGATGTCGTGATTCACAATTACAACTATAAGACGCTTCCTCAAATAAGAAAGTATGTGTACGCCGCAATGTTCCACGTCAGTTTCTTGCTACCATCATGCCCAGTCACCTTTTCGACTACTTTTATATCTACTTCGATCATTGTAGTATCTACTTTGAAGTTATCGGCGAAAGAAGCATTCCTCCGACCTATCCTTCTTTTGACTTTCGTAGAACAGACTGGGAGAAGGTCAATTCAATGCTTTTAAATCTTGATTGGGATAGCTATTTCTATAACTGCTATAATATTGATGACATCTATGAGAGCTTTCTATCATTTGTATATCATGTGATTGAAAGCTGCACACCTCTGCGAAGGAACCGGGTGAGAGCCAAAAGATATCCTCCCCACCTGCCGCGCTTGGCTGCCAAAAAAACATTTTCTTTGGCGCGACCGCTTTCTTCCTGGGTGACTGGCAGCTTTTGACAAGTGTGCAAAGGACTTTGAGAAAGAGTGCTCAAAGTTTGCAAAAAACCGAGAAAAGCGCCTGATATGCTCTGGCAACAAAAAATCATTCTTTAAGTATATGAATGGGAAACTCAGCACTCGAAGAGATATTTGTGCTCTAAAAACTAAAAATAACTTGATCATCACCACTGACCAGGAAAAATGTGAAATGTTTGCAAATTACTTTACTGAAGTATTCACCACTGATGATAACGAGGCACCTATCTTTCCTGTAAGATGCGTTAAAAAATTATATTGGGTTTCTCTTGGCTGTGATGTAGTCACCGCAGCTATTAGAAAGCTCAGCGATAAGATCTCATTGACCCCAGACTCGGTACCTTCGTACTTTATAAAGCGGGCCTCTGAAGGGTTATGCTACCCACTTTCTTATATATTCAAACACGCTTTGGTCACTGGTTCCCTACCATCAAAATGGAAAACGGCTATTGTGACACCTATATTAAAAAAGGCTCCAGCGAACAGGGTGCAAAATTATCGCCCCATCAGCCTAACTTCATCAATATGCAAAGTCTTGGAAATTATCGTTAAAGAAAATATTTTGTCCCATTTCGATTCAAACGCATTGATTAGTCCTGCTCAGTATGGATTTCTGCCTAGAAAGTCCACGCTGTCGCAGCTGATATCTTGTTTTCATGACTGGTACTCCGCGGTAAATAAAAACCAGCAGGTTGAGGTGGTTTACATTGATTATGCTGAAGCCTTTGATACAGTCTGCCACCAGAAATTGTTGATTAAACTTAAAAGTTATGGGATATGTGGGGAACTTCTGGAATGGCTGAGATCTTTTTCATCACAACGAAAGTTTGTGGTAAAAATTGGTGGATGCTATTCACAACCACGCATTATTACCAGCGGAGTTCCACAAGGGAGCATACTGGGCCCTTTACTCTTTCTTATTTATGTAAACGATTTATCTGATGGCTTGTCGAGTGCATGCAGGCTGTTTGCGGACGACCTTAAGATTTATCGCTCACTTAGCAACCCTGCTGCGGACTATTACGAGCTTCAAAAAGACCTTATATATCCAGAACGTTGGTCGCAAACTTGGCAACTGCGCATATCTAAAGAAAAAAGTAGTCTCCTTCATTTGAACTTTCGCTATGATTGCCTTTTACGCCTTAATGGGAATAAGCTTTGCGCGCAAGAAGTTATCAAGGACTTAGTTTTGTCACTTCAAATTTAAAATGGACTTTTCACTGTAGGGAAGTAGCAAGAAAAGCATCACGAGTGGCTAATTGTATACTACGTTCGCTAGAACACCCGTGCACTGAACACTACAGACTTGCTTTTATTGTCTATTGCCGCCCTCTTCTCGAATATTGCACTCAGATATGGTCACGAAGCACTGATAAAGACGCTGAAATGATTGAAAGCGTGCAGAGGCGATACACAAGATCTGTTTTTCGCAAGGCCTTTCCTGATTCTGTTATTCCTTCCTATCCCGAAAGATTACAGATTCTCGGCCTGAAAAGTCTAAAGTATCGACGACTTGAATTTGATCTGCACTTGTGCTTTAAGATAGTGAATAGCTGCTGCGATATCCCTTTCGATGGCATCTTTGCATTTACCCCATTCAACACACGCTCCCGATCTCATCGTTTTCACCTACAACGTAGATTTTCGACCAAAACAGGTATATTAAGCTCGTTTTCTTTTCGAGCCATTCGCGTATGGAATCAGCTACCAGCTGATATTGTAGAAGCTAGTAATCTCACTGATTTTAAAGCGAAATTAGCTCAGTTTGACTTGTCGTCCCTGAGGGGAGTTGACGGCCGGTCAGTATGCTGTTAATATGTGTATCATCTCCGTTCAGCTTTTTGTCAGCACTACCACATTCGCCATACTTGAATGCTTTCATTTTGAATATCGTCAATTTATTATATGTTTCCACATACCATTGTATGTTTCTTTATGGTTAAATAAAGCAATTTGAATGAAAAAAACTTACAAATAACTAGGGAGGGAAGATAAAATAAGAAGTCAAAAGTTTCACTAACTTGTTACGATGCGCTTGGTTTCTCTATCCACATTCATCTGCAATTGTTGCTGAGTGCAGATATCCTGAAAAGATCCAGAAAATCTGAAATGTAGGGGCGTCAACTAAATTACAACTATATTAGTTTCGTTTGAGGTTTTTGAAAAGTTTGGAATTAGCAAGGCATTTATAAGGTTTCACGCAATTGCACAACGTGCCGTCCATCGATTTCTGCATGCATTTGACATGAAAAGCAGAAATTTTAAAGGATGTTAAAATTATGGACAACGCAAAATTCACTGTTGAGGATGATGTGCTTAAATGACATCAACATATCCCATTAACACTTCTTACTCTTCGACGAAACGTTACAGAAGTGTCAAATTCTGCACACTTGAAATCATGAAGATAAAAATGCTCAGCAACATTCTGTCCGCTCACCCTTTATACGGAGATGAACAGGTCGGTGGCCAAGATGCAATAAATTTTCACCATTCATCACCGCACCGAATTCGATAGGCAAAAATGAGGTATGATAGATAAATAGCCCTCAAAAAGAGTTTAAAATATCGCTCCACCTCCCTCCCTCTCTCCTTTCCATCCTGTCCCTCCTCCCTCTATTCACAGAAAGGCCATTCAATGGGGATACAGCGAGGAAGGAATTAGAAAGTTAAAAATAATGAATGGGAGCGCTCATTTGAAACTTCCAAGGAATCTGCTCTCAGGTATTACTTTACAGCCGGCCTATCCTATTGAGTAAAAAAAGCCACTAGGAAAACGGAAGCAAACAACAAAAAAACTAAAAAGTAAGCAGAGAACTACTTTTCAAGCAGTCAGCAACTTGCAGAAAAAGAAACAAAGAAAATGTTAAAGAAAATAATTTTCATGACTATTTTGGCACAAGGCGTAAAATGATTGCCCAAATTCAGATCTAAAAGGGCGCAAATATCGATGAGAAAATACTCCCACATTGACATGAAGTAAAAGCAAACAAACAATAAAAAGAAATGAATGTTACATCATGCGCACCATTTCACAGCGATATTAACCGAGCGCTGCCAAAAAGATGTAAGCAGCAATATTTGCCCACCCAAATCGTCCATGGGCAATTTGCGCAACTGGAGTGCTACGAAATGGGTTTGACGAAGTGGTAGTTTTCGGCACGATGATAGTTCAACTTTTCTAATATATAGCCAAAAGCTGTTCGACGTTTTTTGCCTTCTCCTCTAGGTTTGAGTATGGGTGGTCCACTCCACCGAGCAATGTTATTGTTCATGGGTGCTGTTAAGGCAGCTGTCTGTAAACTGCCGATCTAAATTATTGACGTCTTCGCACGTCGTATTGTTGGAAGAATTATTGCTTCCTTAGTTGACATATTGACACAGACTTAATTCATTATCGAATGATTTCAAAGAAACAATACGATTTTATATCGGAAAGATGCTGACCTCATAGTTGATGATGCCAATTAATCACTGCCTTCCTAATGTAATAAATAAGTTGTGCGCTGATTTACAAGGCATTTCCAATGTCAACTTTTAATTCATCTCACTGCTTTCGGTTTTGAGGCCAACTTTTTCAGATGGTTAGCTATTTTTTCTGAAAGTAGTGCTCAGCAGACGGTTATTGAGATGTTTTCAACACCTTATTCGGTTGTCTATAGTATTGCTCGAAGACCGTGTTTCGGCTCGATACTATTTATGCTTTGCATCAATGTGAGTGATATCCGACAGTGTGAGTATTTAAATGTTCGCCTATGACATTTTAACATAAAATTTTGGTGCTATTAATCCCGATGAAATCCAAACATCCTTTGGCAAGATTGAAGGCTAGTCAAAAAACTGGCAGTTGCCCGTTGCGGGGAACAAAACGGTGTTTCTTTATCTCGCCAGGAATAATTTGGTGTCGCGAATTATATAAAATGGGAATCGTAATATGTGATTGGAAAGCCGCCATGGGATAGAGCCAGCCACGGGATAAAGAAAAATTGTTTCTAATCGCTTAATGTAACAAAGACTGCACGCCAAAAAAGGGCAACTTTCAAATGAACAAAGGGAGCAGCCAAGACAAATCAGTATTTTGAATCTAACAAAGGCTATTATGAAACACCAGAAGAGGGCATAAAAGGAGGCGAGAATGTGACTAGCGATGGGCATGATGATGAGGCATCGCTACTGGTGAGCAACTTTGGAATGTGTTTGGCTCTTCGAGCTAAGGGCTTTGAACCTTTCCCATTACCAGCCAGCCCATCATTGACAGCATCTGATAATATGTGCTTTGATGACAAACTTGTGAGGGGGCGTTGTGTCTTGCGTAGTGTCGGTTTGGTGTTGTCACTCGTTCGCTTATTTCTTGTTTTGTGTTGTTCAATGTCAGTTCCCGTGCGTCATTATGCGCTATAGCTACGGCACGTCTATTAAAGGTTTAATTACCCAAGTTTGAGATTGAACGCACAAATGTCAAAAGCGCAACTCGGGTAACTCCGCTGCTGAACGCACGGAGCGATTGGTATTGGGAGTGCTAAGTGGTCAGAGACGGTGGTGTCGGTGGAATTGGTGTTATCGGTTTGCGGACTGTGGCTGGACGAGTCACTGGTCGTGAGGGTACCTGTGGAAGGATCATTGGTTGTGTCGGTGGCGTTGGCTGGGCAGCGGCGAAGACGTTGGAGCTGTGGTCAGCAGCCGAGCGAAGCGCAATAGGAGGTCAGAGGTGGCGGTCGAGGCGTCAGGCTGATCAGGGAGGTTGGCGCGTATGGAAGGCAGCAGATTGATCGATGGCATCAACCGCACGGTTTTTCTTGTGACACCCCTTTCTTCTTTCTTTCTGACCTTTAGATACTCAGTAAATATTGCTGACTTCCTCCCAAAAAGGGGGAAGTCTTCATATTTGGAATTGAGCTCTATTCGAAGAGCTTTTGAGGCAAATCATAAGGTTGAGGTACGACATCAGGATTTCTAAACGTCAAATGATTTGCTTTTGTAAGCCCATTTTGAACGTTGTGTAATCGGCATTTATCAGGATTAATTATGTGGTGAAATATTTTCAATATTTCCCCTTTGAGACATATGTTAGAGCTCACAAAAATTATGTGAGGCCACTGTTAGAACATTTCTGTGAATTTTTAGTCAGTACACCGGTAGCGTTTTCAAGAACTTGGAACAGGCGAATGCCTAATATCATAAAAAAGTTGTACAGAGATGCAAAATCCCAAGCGAACCATACCAAAAAAAAATTCACTTCTTTCCTTTCGGTTCTTCAAGACTTAGATGATAAAAGCGAGATCATATTACGGTTTCTAGAACTGTTAGTATTCTTGTTCGTGTCCAAAAAATCTAGCTATTTCGACCCTCGTCGGAAACTGCTTCACGGGCGCATCTCTGCAATTTTGCGAACAGGGTGAACTGTAACAGAGATGGGGATTTGCTGGATTTGCTTGCGTATACAGTTGTACCGTTACGGAATCCAGTGCTTACCATGTTGGACACCATCTCCACGGCTCTATTATTTAAGATATCATTCGGTAGTACGGATGAGACGAAGTTGACTGCTACTTCGGTACTCGCCCGATAGTTCGTTTGTGAATTCTTTGGATGCTGAATGTTTTATTAACGTTTCATTCTGCAACATCTTTATGGTTCACCTTTTTAATTATGAAGACTTCCCCCTTTTTGGGAGGAAGTCAGCAATATTTACTGAGTATCTAAAGGTCAGAAACAAAGAAGAAAGGGGTGTCACAAGAACAACCGTGCCGTTGATGCTATCGATCAATCTGCTGCCTTCCGTACGCGCCAACGTCCCTGATCAGCCTGACGCCTCGACCGCCACCTCTGACCTCCTATTGCGCTTCGCTCGGCCGCTGACCACAGCGCCAACGTCTTCGCCGCTGCCGAGCCAACGCCACCGACACAACCACTGATCCTTCCACAGGTACCCTCACGACCACTGACTCGTCCGCTGATACCTCACGACCGCTGACTCGTACACTGATACCGCCACGACCACCGATAACACCAACTCCACCAACACCACCGTCTCCTGCCACTTAGCACGCCCAATACCAATCGCTTCGTGCGTTCAGCAGCGGAGTTACCCGAGTTGCGCTATTGACATTTGCGGGTAATGAAACCTTTAATCGACTCATCGTAGTTAAAACGCGCACGACGCACGAGAGCAAACAACCAAGCGACAATGCAAAACCAATAATATATATGACACAGAGCCCCTTCACAAATCCGCCACCGAACTACATATCACCCATGCTATAAGTGACGGACTGGTAATGGGAAATGTTCAAAGCCCTTAGCTCGTTTCATCCCGTTTCTACAAAACCACTTTGGGTGGAGATTTCTCTCCGCTCATTGCTAACCAAAAGGCTCACTGAATGCGCAAGATCCGCAGAACCGCCGCAACACAGCGACGGAGCAACATCCATGCCCAACAGCGCAATGGAAACACAAAGCAACAGCCACATGCACACACACGTTGCCACGAGCAGGCCCCCAGCGCAGAGTCCAGGACGAAAGTAGATGAGCCAAATACCAATCGGCTGCATTCCAGTCGCCCACCAGTACCGATGCCTCTTCATCATGCCCGTCGCTAGTAGCATTCTCGCCTCCTTTTATACCTTCTTTTGGTGTCTCATAATAGCCTTTGTTAGATTCAAAACACTGATTCGTTTTGGCTGCTCTTTTTGTTTATTTGAAAGTTGCCCTTGTTTGGCGCGCAGTCTTTGTTACATTAAGCGATTAGAAACAGTTTTTTCATCCCGTGGCTGGCTCAATCCCATGGCGGCTTTCAAATCACATATTACGATTCCCATTTTATATAATTCGCGACTGGTTGCGACAATAATATTGTAGAAGTGTGCTTGTGTGCTGTTTGAAGATGCATTGTCTGTAGTTAAATAAATGAAAAAGAAGCCATTAAAGAGCAAACCTTATGGCGGAAGTATCCCAAAGTAGAAGTGACCCCAATAATGGAAACAGTCCGAACGCATTAACCGTCACATTTCTTTCACAGTGACAAAAATGTTTCTCAGAGAACTTCTGAGTCGAACGCGGTGATTTTAGGCGCCAATTTGTTAAGGTAGTGATGCCGAACATGTGTCGCGACTACTCATGAGCTGATTGAGCTTTTGAAAGGGCTTAGTAGCAAAAGGGAAAAAATATCGGATACTAAGAGCGCAAAAAGGAGTCATTGTTTCTCAAAAAAGGGATTTGTTATGAAACCGAGATGTGAACGAAAGTGCAAGCTCACAAAACCTATAAAAGAGGATAGTAAACAGTCATCTTTCGTGATCTGCGGGGGCTTACAGTGGGCCACTGGGCGGAAGTTCGGTCGATAGACGTTTTCTGGTTAGATTGTGCACTTTCGTTCTGATTTCTTGCCACCGGGTTGTATTGCGTCAGGTTTGGGTGTCGACGGGATGTTTTCCCGCCTTTGCTTTGTTGCCATATGTTTGTGTATTGATCGTTCATGAAACATTTCGGTCAAAATTTTATCGTTCATGGAACTGTGGGTATTGCATTAATGCTTTCGCTGCCAGATAATTATCCCAGAAGAAATTAACCCAAGTTTGAAATTGGGACGGATGAACGTTTGGAAGAAGCGAGGCGGGAGCAGTTGTTCGAGTGAGGAGAAGCAGTGAAAGGGATCATCGTGAGAAGCCAAGAGGAGACGCAATGTCAGAAATTGTCGACCCAAGCAGAGTGACGACTACTGACAAAGCGATCAGACCAGCTGATCACAACCTTCAGATTATACTGCCTTCCAGGGAGAGAAAGGCCTGGAGGTCAATACAACATGCGGGTGATTTACCTTGAGAGGTGAACCGACTGTCCTCGTAAGTATATGGAGCGGGTTGCTGCCATTATAACACTACCTTTATGGAACGAAAGAAACATTCAACGCCATCATTTCTCAAACATCTATGAAGATATGATGACGCAATTGAGCTGGTAAGTACGCAACCAAAGGATCTCACAACATCCATCTTTGCTACCGATCGCTTTGAGTGCTGAAAAATCGATCCCATATTTCTCTTTCAAAATTTCTTAGACAATGAAGTAGTCGGAAGCTGGCATGCACCTGCAAAAACACCTGGAAAAGTGGAAATATTTCATGCGAGTGTCGAAAAGTGTGGAGCACTGTTGGCGTCTTGAAGTGCGCATTTTAGAGGTCGGATAGGAGTTTTCATAGAAAGGGTATATGATAAGAAGGCGAACGTGATTAATGGTCACTTGCCATGGCCCTTTCCGATCCGTCTATTTTATTTCGATGAGCGATTGTTGTCTTTACGAATTGGCAGAAGTCATGGTTGGAGTGTTTCAAGGGTTCTTTTGTGGTGCGCTCGTTAATGTGGAGTGGACAAGGATGATATTGTACTAATCTGGGACACTATTTTACCACGTTGTTACAAATGCCCCCCTGTTTCCCCTTTTTCCCACTACTTTCATCCAGTACGCAAATATCAGCCTGCATTTCACAATGTGTAATTCATTGAATTGCGACTAACCGCACCAGTTAGTTCACCAATTAGTTCGTTACTCAGCTATTCAGAAGTGAAATAAAACATGCAGCAGTGAAATAAAACATGCAGAATGAAACAAAGCCGATGTGCACATATATGGTGTTTTGTGATTAGCGCATATTTATAGTTTCCACTAAAGCCATAAATTTAATTGATGTAATTTCTGTGGTTTGCAAGTTATGAACGAGAAAACGCAAACATACCTTTGTATGTATAGGGCTTCCTCAGTCATCGACGTTTCGAAAAATATGCAAATCTGCTTAATGATGGCGATGATTATTTCAGTAATAACATCAGTTTGTAAGTAGTGAAATCTTTTGAGCATACCTTCACTGTTTTCTATTTGCTATCTCTGTTTTCCGCTTTTCTTGACACTGAACGAGTAGATTATTTAACGTAGTTATTAGTAATATGATCATGTGACTGAGATAAACATACTGCATAAACGATTAAAATAAACTTTTCTCGTTCAGAAGTGGAGATGAACAAGATTATGACGTATAAAACGTATAGGAGTATGAGACGTAAGAGCTTTAATTGCTGTGGAAAATATGAAAGTTATGAATGATTTGATGGATAGTATGAGAATATTTTATTTGAAGTTGTTTCTTTGAAAATTAACGAAAATAGATGAAATGAGAGAAATGCGGTCGAATGTTCGAAGCAAAAAAAGAATTCGAAAGCGCTAAAATGACGACGCACTTTGAGGGAATAAGTACAGTACAACGCCAATCAACGAATCAATAGCCGAGGAAGAAATAAATGATGTTTTGTGGTCTTAATTTATCGTCCATTCTTTGATCCCATCCCATTTATTTCTTCTTTGTTTGTTGTATTTTGCAAGGTTTTTGCAGTACGGTTGAAGACTGATCTGCCCACTGGGTCTTGAAGTGAAAAAGAAGATCAATATTTAAGGGGAGGGGGGGGGGGGGGGGGGGGGGGGGTAACTTTTTAAAGAAATGATCAATAAGATAAAAATCAGCAACGAACCGACGAAAAAGCATGACATCAACCAATTCCACATCATCCATCCGCATGTCGTATAGAANGGGGGGGGGGGGGGGGGGGGGGGGGGGGGGGGGGAGGATTAGTAACGTGCAGAAATGGCAGGTCTGTGATAGTCATTGCCAATAATATTTTCCGATCGTCCACGATATCAGAGACTACTTCTTGTTTAAGCGAACAGGTCTTTGAGCATAAAGATTCAAGCGAAAACTGTGTGTGCTTACACAAATATCGATGATGAGATCTACCGTGTAAATTTGCTCCTGTAACTAGAAAATTATGGTCTCATCGACTGCTCATTTAAGTGGGCCGATGCATTTTAACGTGGACAAAAGTCGTGAGTGACAAATGAAGAGAGTTATTCCTCTTTGCTTATAATCACAGCATTGTCTCGCTTGAAACGGTTGGCTCACGTGTTGTTCCTCATATACATCAACGGCACTTCCAAATATGTGGTATCAGGAGCTTCACTGACAACTTTAAAATTTATCGTCCATTGTATGATCCTACCAACTAATTGAGATTGTACATTTAAAAATAACCGAAATTGCTGCGGTAAAGTCTTGCTTGTGATGAATGCTATTTGATTTATATCAGTCTTAGACGCGAATGTTCTTTGATTCTAGGAAAAGGGGGTTTTTTTTTCGTGGATGGCAACCGTGACTATGGCGTTGATCATGGCGCTGTGCTCGAGTATGAGCTTCGTTGGAGGTTGCAGTGTTTCACTGTGATTTGGAAGGTCATCCTAAATGGCAGACTCTGTTCTCCGTGCATTATAGCACTAATATATTGGACGCTATCGAAAGCGCTTCATTACTTATTCCAGAGCCGTTGTGGAATGTTGTACTGCGTTGTGGTCCTCTTTATTTGATAGGTACTTTCGATAGTGTCCAATATATTTGCGCTGTAAAGCACAGAGAGAATGTTGTGAAACGTCTAGTTCATATTACTTTTTGCAAGTTACAGTTGTTTATAGCAATCAAATTACGATGAAATACCAATTATATTTTACCTCTTATCATTGTAACATTACAGGTTTAACTTTGAATTGTTGTTTAGTTGTAGAAATATTTCACTTTGTATCTCTTTTTATTTGATGTAGCTACCAGTTCCTGTCAGCGATACTATGACCATACGTTTACTAGTGTTTTCCGCAGGTGATAGTCTTTCAAGCACTCTTAACGAAGTGTTGAAACTTTTCGCTTTGCTCGATCCTCTTAGCCACAGACTGATTTCGGATGAACTTGGCGTTGTATAACAATGGCTCTTAAACATTAAACTAGTTTATTGCGTTAAATGCACATTTGGAAGGATAGAGCAGCTACATTTCTATAAAAATTCACCATTTATGCAAGAATTAAATAATAACCATTTATAAACGAATCCCGGGATGTGCATCATACTTCTAGCGCGGAATCGAAGCGACATTTGTTCTGAACACTCATATGGTTCTCAGTGCGGATTTATCCTCATACAACTTCTATAGCCAATAGAAGAGTTGTTTTGAAAGGATGTTGCTATAAATGCAAAACGAATGGCACAGGTGAATTTATTTATGGTAAGAAAGTGATGAAAAGCGATGCAGTGATTAGTACTAATGAAGGAAAGATTGCACCCGCCGCCAACGTACAGAACGGAGCAATAACACGAGCTCGACGTTCGAGGATCTGCAATGAATTTTTGTACGTAATTATCAATATAGACCCCTATAAATGAATTGTTTATTCTAATGCAATCGTTCTATAAAACTCCATTTTGAAATGGTTTCTTCGGAGTGTACCCTAATTCATCATATTTCAAGAGAAGCATCTCCCTCTACATATGTAGAATGAACTCAAATGATGTTACATACATAACACAATTGCTACGAATTCCGAGTATTCGTAGGTAAGCCATCATTTTGAGCCACTTGAAAACAATGTGTAAAACTGCATATTATAACAAAAAATCGCTACTGCGTTTCGTGCAAAGGAAATTTCATCGGAAGAGTTATACTGCTTGTTGAGTTCGCTGTCATGT
>JAARMF010000021.1:187087-202489 GCA_022844705.1 Toxascaris leonina | reverse complement strand
GGGGGGGGGGGGGGGGGGGGGGGGGGGGGGGGGGGGGGGAGATTGGTCATCTCAGAGGAATAAAAATAACGAGACTTCCTTAGCACTTCAATAAGAATAAACACTCCCTCTCTCCACCGCTTATTGTGGTACTCGAGCATGAAATTCGTACGCGTGATCGAAACCTTACACCTTGCACCTTAGCTAAAATTTTTTCAGAATAAAAAGGGTTTTTGAATGGGTAGTTGTTTCCGTTTTTTCCCTACCAGCTAGAGTGGCGTGAACCGTTGCGATATCTAGTGAGGTCATACTCAAATATGCTAGCGTGCACCTTGTTTGCCACATAAACGCCAGAGTTATACACTGTGCGTTGATCAGTCAGCCACTACACCGACACTTCTTTTCCCCGGCAACTGGAAGCATTTTTGCTTGCCTTAGTCTCTCAGTCATTCTCGTAATGGCCATTAATGGCCATCGACACATTTTTTAAAAAGCTGCCAAACTGTCTCAAAGAATCAGAAATTTTCCGTTGTCCGACTTTGTATGGGTACAGGGAGGGGGGAAGGAGGAGATAGGGTGGTAAATGAAAGACTGAGAAAAAAACTTCATTCTGCCCCATTAGCCCAGTTCTACCCCTCGAACTGCATTAACAATCTCGAATAATTTATGACCTCGTAGTTTTGTCTAACTTCTCATGACAGTTTTCTTCCAACCGATGTGTCAACAAAATCGACAGCAAATTAATGCCACACCTGGTAGTCGCACTTCTTCCCTTGATCATGTAACTTTCCAGAAGATTTAACTGGCTATTGATAAGACATTTTGTGAACCTCTCAAAAGCGTAAATTGATTTCAAGAAATTACAAATAATTTACATTCATGAGTTTACTGCGCAGAGCAGTAAAAAATGCACTACTGCAAACATATAGTTAGAGAGCACAGTTACAAACAAGCAGTGAAAGAAAACTTCCTTTTCGCATTCGAGATACTATCCAAAGGCGACGAAAACCTATTTATGAAGGACCATACAATATGCTGAACATGAGTGGCTTTCCTGTCCTCCGCAGTAGTTTCTCATCGCATTGGTGTACCGCTGTCAATGCAATCTTGACGATCGGTTTCAACGTTGGAAGTCATTTTCTGTTATCACCTTCACAGCTTGTGACACTTGCTGAATCGCTTCTATCCTTTTGAATCTTTCACGTTTGAGAATGTATTGCATTTGAAAGAACAAGAAGTGATCTTGCTTTGAGTCTGGAGAATAAATGAGGTGGACAGTGGAGGTCTTCCAATCTTCACAGAAGCCAAAAAAGCTGTTGCATAACGAGCAATGAATGAGCATGAGCACTAGTGACGCACACGATCCACAATCGGTTATTTCATATTGCACGATGTTTTTGTCGAACTCTTTCCCGAATTCGCCTCGGAACATCGTAGTAACATTTTCCATTTACTGTCTGATCCGACGGGACAAATTGTTGTTGAAAAATAAAAAGTGAACCAGCTTTGATTTCCGTTTGTTCGCAATTTCCAAACTGTTAGTCTCGATAATGCCGGCAGTTTCCACTACGACGACTGTTGTATAAGTTCCGGGTTGCACCTTGCTTCATCTCTAGTAGTAGTGGGTGGGACAAAGTCTGGATCATTTTCGCAACTTTCCTTAAACTCCCGCGGATCTTAAGAAGCACTTCCACCCCGTCGTTGACGCCTGTCAAACAAATTGCGACGCGATTGGCGTATTCAAAACTCTTGCGGAAAAAAATCGCTGAGAATTGTTGCGTGACAACCGACTGCTACTCAAGCATTGCAGAGTGCTTGGCGACGATCGTGTCGAATTTCTGCGCGAACTTATGCAACTGTTTCGCAGCTGATACCAGTTGATGAATGTCCATACGTTCGTCATCCTCACCAGATATGTCACCATCAGATCAAGCCATCGTAATTGTGGGTTCGACCAACAAACCCTTCACAAAAGCTGATTGAGTATTTGATGAGCTTCCATAAAGGTCCTACTAACTCCGGAACAGAAATTTATGCAAGCTCTTTGTTCTTGCATATCAACCATTTCAGTCATCTTGGAAGACCATAAACATGACCTCATAATAACAAATGCTATAAATCAACGCGAACTTCTACTGCGACGATAAGTGCTAGACTGATTGATTCGTGGGAGACTATGGAGGAGGTGCTTAGCGGGATACTGAGCGCCATTTTTTAATGTCGAGCATGAATTTCTGTTTTCGAGACCTTTAGCCAATACCTCATATTTGCAAAATTCATTAACGGTTATCTTATCTAAAATCATAGTGTCCCAAAATACCAGGTACTTTCGGAAGAATCTGCGCTCATCAGATTAGATATATCCGTTTTACCAATACCTTTCAATAAACAGGTATACATCTATTAATAACTCCTACTAATACTAAATACCTCTTCTATGAGATCGTTTTCGGAAATACGAAAGCAGCTAATGGTTGCGTGAATACTTCTGTGCAAAGAAGCTTGTGATTTCACGAGTTCGCCTCTGCACACGCTTAAAGTCAATAGAGCGAGCGGTGATTGTTGTGTTATTGCACAAGAATATCAACATCACGAAAGAGCTTCTACAAAGCAAACAACGTTGCCTATAAGTGGTTGGGTGCTACTCACTTGAAAGCGCTTTTAATAAGATGGGAAATATTTGCTCCACCAAAAAATATCACATGTTCAGTATGCAGCTAGAGGAAACGCTACTCGATGATTCACTCCTATGAACAAACACAAAAGCAACCACATTATTTCGAAAAGAAGCGTCAAAGCTTTCTGCATTGTTCCCCAGCGATCCTCGTAAGAAAATTAAAGTGATATTATGTGCTGCTAATTTCGTCGCTGATCGCAAGTGATATTTAAAAACGACTCTTTCTGTACTGGTGAGAAGGAATAGGCACCACCTAGCAACGGAAAAAAAAGGTTTCCACATTTAAGGGTACATTGCTGCAAGATTCACGAATAACGCTCACTGACGTTCTTGGAATTGTCAATTGTTTCTTCGCAGTTTAGATACTATATAAATGAATAACAGACGTCTGCAAAACCCTTCTTCAAAATAGACGAGAAAATAGGACATGTTTTGCGATATTGCGAGCAAATAAATTCGTATTCTTTGACGTAACGAAGAGGATAAAAATTTCAGAAAAACACTGCCTGCAAATGCAATTTTATTGTCTTGTTGATTGTTTGACCATCAACAAGTGATGCGTTCGACATGAAGGAGATTAAGCATGATAATGATCTATAAGTGATGGCTAACACATGATCGTGAAAGTATAGATATGCCAAGCAATAATTAAACATACAGTTGTATCCTTGTGCACAAACGAAGTCGAGTCCAGCATCAGCAACAGCGTAGCGCAGTTTTAATGGCTCGATCACATAGCATTCCTGCTTGATCTCACTTCCTCCGACGCATTCATTGAAACGAGTGTATGCACTGAACTTTACACTAGCATTGTACTTCAGATCACTTAAATTGTATTTCAGATCACTTTTCTTCTCATTTATTGAAGAACGCTATTCATTTACTCTCATATATTTATGCGCAGAACCTTTTCAGTTTCATCTAGAAAGTGAATCACCTTGTTCCGCTGCTTAGGGGAACGATGAACGAATCCTAGAGAGGTCGGAGTTCAGCACAATTCGGGGCTCTGGTTCATCGAGTGGGCACAGTTGAATATATAGATTATCAGAATATTGATTATTTCCAGTATTATACTAGTTTTTTCCTCTTTTGCAAGTTAAACATGTGAACTCTCTAGCAGTCTTCTCTCATGAAACGCATAAAGGAACAAAATAATGTTCCATATTTCTTGAAGAGAAGACCATTGTTGTATGGAAGAATCTTCTGGACAATAAGGAAAAATAGAATAATTGAAGACCCCTCTTTTCAACTTTTGCAAAAAAAAAAACCTTTTTTAACATATAACCACGATGGGTGGAAGACCCCATTCCCCCGCCCTCCCCCTCCCCAGCCCTCACTGGCTTATCTTCCTTACTGTCGACATTTGTTAAAATAAGAGGCCCAACTTAGATATTGAATGGACGGTAAAGGTCCTGTGCAAAATTTAGAACACTCAATGGACCCAACAGAAACCATAAGATCACCACGGTCCTTTTATAAAGCAATTATTAACAAGCGTACGAAAAATAGTAAGATAGAGGAGAGAATGACCCAGGGGCGCAACTACTTAAACTCTACTTAAAATTACCTTTTCTTGGTTGCAGTTGTATCTAATATATAGGCGTATGACTTATACAACATTTGCTGTACGTTTCTTAGAGGTCAATAGTCAGTTCCATTATGTTTCAAAAATAACTGCAAAATTTTCAACACTTCATGTTGAAGGAATGACGAGGGTCGCAATTGCTACTTAAAGTTGCCTCAGATTAAAAGTTTTGAATCGGCAGACGAACTTGCAAATGTGGAGGAGGAAGTCTCTCGGCTGCTGTTTGAAACTGTTCAGCGTCATTTCCCTCATTTGGTTTCCTGCTCCGCTGAAAACTCCGAGCGAGATCAGTTGTTGTGCACATGATGCCAACTTTTGTTGAGCCGTTATATCACAATCAGGTTTTACCTAAATAAGCGTAAATATCGCTTTGAGCCCCATTTACCTCCTTTAGTAGGCAAAAAATCTCAAAAGAAGACCGAGACTTTTTTTGCCTCCGTAACTTCCTAATGATATGATAAGAAACACATTAGAAGTTCAAGCAGAACGAAACTGGACTCAGAAACACCGACGGTGTCGAATTTTATGATTCCAACTCGAAACATGAATCTATTTGATGGACCAACGAGAGGCAAAACACTCTGACATTAACACATTGCAGTAAGCGTTGTATAATAGAAGCGTTATTTTTTATAAACTGGGAAAATCTGTCAAATTTCAATTCGAGCCTCGATAGGTGCACGTCATCAGAACAACCTAGTTGTTCGGTTCTTCTGAAGTGGAAATGGGAACAGCGAATTTACTTTCGAACAGTTGTCATGCGACAATACTTTGGCCAGCTACGAATTCCCACTGACATATTCCTTCCCTCACTGACCTGCACGTAAGGTCCAGTTGCACCTTGATCACCGTAATGACTGGGATATAGGTTGTTGTAGGGAAATTGAGTTGTGTAAAGGGTTTGGTCATAGAAATTGGTGACAGCAGGTGGCGTTGGCTGCTGGTAGTTCCAGCTCTGATACTGACTGCCAGTTCCTCCTGGATGCTGTTGCGCTGTTTGACTATACTGCCCATATGATAATGCTGCAAGGAAATTGTAAACATTTCTGTCTAAAACATGTTTGATTACGACTGAAAACAGTATTCTCAGGCGGGTTCGGACCATCGACCTCCGGTTTTCCGGGTAGATGATTTTGAACTACGACAGGCGGATTTACTTCCCACCGTGTAGTTGCTCAAGTTCAATTACTACTGCGATGCACGTAATGCAGTAGATCTGGTGGTATAGACGTACTTGTATATAAACTTGTATATAAATAGCTCTGGCGTCTGCCTCCTCACCTCTCAAAAGGGGAAATTATGCCAAACGGATGTTGCTTTTCTTCAGTTTGGAGCTGGCATCACATGCTAAACTGCTGTGATTTTTCGAAGCCTCGAAGCTGATCTCTCAGTCGTAGTGGATCTCACATGAAGATGGTTCTTGCATATTCACAGAAATATGATGAAACATTTTCGAGAAAACCGAAATTTGTCTAAAATTTATGCAAACTGTACGAGCGATTTTTGAAGGGTTCGTAGTATATAAACGCAACTGATATCCGTCAGAATGCGAACTTACGGACTATAGAAATGAGGAACCAAGAATAAGAAGTAGGGGGTCGACAATACATATCTGAGTGTAGCCAGCCGCTGGCTGAGGTGGCTGTGAAGAATGCATGAGTTTATAAGTGGAACAGGTAGGGAGGCGTGGCAATGGCGGTAAACAAGAAACAAAACAAGACGAGCACAAGTCGAAACTCTCTCTTAAGTAAACAATATGATTACATCACGCCAGCCTCACTCCCATCACTATGTAATCAATCGGAAAGCAACATCTGACTCCCCTCGTCCAGTAATAATAATAATTCGGAGGAAATACTATTACCTACATAGCAGTACTGTTGAATGTCGTCTCGAACTTCCAAAAAACCACCTCCACAAGCCTACACAAACTTTTGTCGCGCAATCCATCTGCAGGAATCTGTCCCACTGATACTTGATCCGCATTTGTTACTTTCAAGGTCAATTTCCTAGACCTTTTACTACATTTTCTGTAATTTCCACTTCTCTATTTTTGATATTATCTGATGAGGTTTGGCGGCAATTGAAGAGCTGCCAAAGATTTGCGCAATGCTTCGGACATTGAAATAATTGTGAATCGACTGCTCACATATCGAACCTCTGAATACCAAATCCCAGTCCACTCCCGCCATATAGGCGACCTCGTTTCATCGCCTCAATCGCAGCCACTATAAGCGTATAAAGGCCCACTAATCCGCCGACCGCGAAAAATATAACCAAATCTAAGGATATGGGAGTGTTCACTCGCACAAACTTGACCGCACAATTTCATGCAACTTACTGCTTTCCCAACCTAGCAAGCAAGTTCATCGGTTTTTTATAGCTATGAACAACTGTTCATTGTCGTACACGGTTGCTGCAAGCTACGGACCGACAGCTTTCTTGGATAACAATAATAAACTTATAGTCACCACTATTCAGACACCGCGCAAGAAACACCCCTTCCTCGACCTATGAACCACCCATCCTAGCAAGATAAGTGTTCTGAATAAACGAATACATAACATCTCAACAAGCCGTCTCATCACTTAAAGCAGAATCACTAGTATGTAATGCAAGAACGATCAACGGCATTATTTATTCTTTTTCACCAACAATTATCAACGAGAACACCAACGACAACTATTCACATCAGCGGGATGAAGGAAGTGGAGATGATTGAAAAGAAAGCACGAAGAACACATTCGTTATATTTTGACTCGATGTAACGCCACTCTCTCGCATATAATGCAACTAGATGACAACATCAACGGGTAAGACAGAGTTGGAACTGAATAGCCATGAGCTGAATAGAACACATTCTAAGAGTTTCTAGAATCGTACTCGCGCACAGCAATAACTCCATACATGCCTGCGCATCCGTCTGCACTACTTGTTGGTGGTCGTCGTCCTGAAGTAACCGAAGTTCATTCGCAGCTGTTCGAAGAAGATGAACGTAAAGACGGTATGTGGCGCTAGACGCACCCACGCCGGCAAGAACCCCTGAAAAAATTGTACATAATGATCGTAGATTTGTATCGCTATTAGCTGACTACTCTGAGATCACTTTAAACAGTTATACGGGCAAATCAGCCTTTGACTATATCACACAGATATCCATTTCGAAAGCCTGAAATCAGCATTCGCATGACATGACACTTGTGACTGACAGCCTAAAATCGGCGTGCATAAAAGCAGACCATTCAAAATTACCCAAGGCAAACGAGCTGCTTATGTATGGTCGTATAAAGCTAAACAAGTTACAAAACGTAGCTCAATATGAACATTTCCATAAATTCCCTTCCACGCATCATCGAGAAAAGGCACACTGGATGACCTGCACAATAAAAAAGAAGCGCCTTTCTACTATCAGTAAAATTAGTAAAAAACAGAATTATTCGGCTTGACGCATCTAATGCTTATGACTGAAAATGAATAAAGAAAAATGAATTCAATTCGAAGCGCAATTGCAAAAAATTCGCAGTAAATGAGTACCTTGAAGAAACCAGCCGGACCGAGTTTAGCAGTGTAGAGGAAACAATCCACGATACCCTGAAAATCATTGCCCCCTATTAACACCTAAAATGATCTCACAGTGGAACAAAAACTGCTCACCGAAATTCGTCAAACAGGAGGATTACTCATTAGCAATGTGAAAGGACAGTACAATAGGTTACCTGTCTTCCCCGAATTACTCGCTGAAACTGAGCAAGTAGGAATAACACTTTCGATTCAAAGCAGCCCCCACCTACGAATTATTTCAACAAGGATTTGAAAAAAATAAGCTATTTGAAAAAACATCCCTGCATTGATTTCTGAAAATCGTCATAACTGCGTTAGCAGCCACAGCTGAGTAGTGACAACGATTGAATCCCAATCCTCAAAAAAGAAGAAAAAAAAAAGAAAAAAACGTGAGGCTATTCCTATAAGTTTTCACGGAGGAACTGATCCCTACAATTTCTGCCGCACATATATATGCAATTCATACCACTCTCGTAAAACGCTGTTCACCTGATGATTTATGGCTATATCGAATGAACGCACATTCAAGTTAACAACGAAAGCAGCAAACCTTGAATTGGCCAGGTGGCGCATTCATCATACGCGTCTTCATCACATCTAATGGTTGTGTCAACACAGTCGCTATGGACGCCTAAACACAAGTAAAATGAAACTTTTGATGTTAACAATGGAAAGAATAGAAAGGTATAAAAGAAGGAAGGTTCGTTAACTCGTCACACCTGAAACGATGGAACATACGCTCACAATTTTTTTTTACTTCCAGTCATCCAAAACAAAATCGAAATGTTCAATTTTTCATCAATACTGTGTCAAAGGAACCTTCGAAGGCACTAATGAACAGAGACCTCCATGGGTCCACCTCTGCTTTCATGCAACGTTCCACCCTCAGTACAAAACAATCGACCTTTTCAAGATGCCAAAGCACTTCGAGAGGATCACTGCGGCAAACAAAGGAAATAATAGCAAAATGCTGCGTGAAGTCAGTAGGCTAACAAGATATGTATTCTCTACATGTACACAATTTACAGTCACAGAGATGTAAAGATAACGCATATGCCAAACGAAACCCTGAAAATACCTTGTCTTAGCCAGTATTTACTAGAATTTTCAAAGAACCCACCGTATTACCTTCAGTGAAGCCACTAACGACTACCGTTTTCTAGAAACGATAGATATGGATGCATCACTGAAGTCACTTTTCACAACAACACTATGCCCAACCCTAACAGTGGTATAAATGGAATGTGTGTGACAGCGTATATCAATACAACATCAATACGCACATGGGACAACACCGTATTAATAATGTATACCTGTAACATTACGAGTATGCAGACAACAAATGAATACTTATATATTAGTGACATAGAGCCAGGACGCTTTTCGGCGATGAGGGGAGAAAAGATTTGAGAAATAAAAGTGCAGTTACCAGCCGGGACCAAATTTATTGCATGGCACCGCTGGGATGGTCATTCAGTATTTTCAACAACAATCTGAATTAACTCATTCATGGATAAACTTAATGGTGCAGTATTTTAAAATTTTATGACCTCGGAAAGTAAAGCGGTAAAACATAGCTGCGAGAGATATACAAATTATCAACTTTTATTGCTTTGGTTAACGATCAAACGATCTTGTGAGTGGTGAAAAAAGAGACGGGAAGAGAGGATGGGGGAGGGACAGGGAGGAGAGCGCGGGGGAGAACGAGGGAGGCAAAAGGAATGAGGTAGAGAGGAAGAGCGAGGGAAAGAGAAGAGAACCTTCATCATGGTTAGATAAGCGAAGCAAGCAGGACTGACGGTGAGTTCGCTTGGAATTTTTTTCTTTCTTTTCAGTACATCTTTCTTGTCACCTCTGTAGGGTAGAAGAAAGGAGTAGGTTGAACCGTAAAAATTTCTCCCAATTTTGTACACTACTGTGCAACAGGACCAAGGACTGTTATTTGTGGTGTGGCAATACTCCACTACCTGAAAAAAGAAATGCTTTTGTATATTGCAGCGGCCGTTTAATACTCCTCAACTTTCTAAGGCGATCTGAAAACGAAACACATACTTCACTGGAGTTTGATATCAGATAAAACCTTCAATTCAAAACAACACCCTCGACACTTTCATCATAACTTCAGTTACTTTTAGCTCACAAAAAAGTTTTGAAAACTTGAAACACATTGCCTTTCCTCACCTTCATCTTTTCCTTACGAAACTACACGAATGTGAGTTTTTTCATTGTTAAACATAGCATAAATAAGAAAAGTGCCTACCGCACAGAACGACGAGAAGAAGTGAGTGGTGAGGTTGTCCTTCATATAGCCAGTGGCGATGACCGTCTGCTTGATTTGATCGTAGAATGACAACTGCCCGATTGTCATCAGAATCGCTCTGCCTGTTGCCATCGTCGCTCCGTTGAACAGTTTCGTGACTCCCTCTTCTCGCGCCACTCGAATAACTCCATCGATGGCGTGTTTGTAGTTGCGGCGCTTCTCGGGAGCTAGCTGAACAACAAGCTTCGTTAATAGTGTCAATGCCACATCGGATTTTGGCTTCACATAGTAGTTGGCTCGGATGTCCTCGCATTTTTGCTAACATGCATATGGGATGCACTGAACTAATACAAATCGCTAATCCAGACTGCAGGTAGCTGCGACCGAGAGAATTCAACTGGAACTGAAAAGCGAGAGAGCATACTAAATGGATGAATTTCAGCTACCTTTCACAATCCGAAGCAAAATTCGATGTACTGCTTTGTGATTCACAACGCAACAACAAACGCTGATTATGAAACTTCTGTACGTAATAGAAATGAATCGCAAGCAAAAGAATTCCCTTCCTCAATGCACAATATCCGCCATATTTTCGATAAACTTCCATGGAAACCTGGATACGGTGGAGTGAAAAACATCGTCCGATGTATAGCCCAATCAGACAACTCGAGCACAATCCAGCCAGTACTAATACATGTACTTCTTGTTGTTTTTAATGTTGGTGAGAAAAGAGACAACTAATAAAAAATAAAAAGTAAAAATCCGAATTCAAGAAAATGGGAGAGCCTCTTGACTCTGACTCCTACAGTAGGCAGCCAAGCCGTAATTCAGCATCGCAGTCAGCTAAACAAGCGACTCCTTGGAATCAGCTAGCGGAAGCGTCCATCACTTCTCGACACGTTTTAAAGCCAGCACCCACTTCCTCCTCATCACTGTCTTTAAAGAACCAAAGCAGTGCGCACCTCTCTCCAAATGGAATAACAGTTGTTATCAACTACGTCAGGACCATAACCACATTTCTGACCTTGTCCAGAAATAGTCCAACTGGCATCTTTTGAGGAACGCTTTTATAATTTGTATCCAACTCAGCAATAAGGGATTCGAACATTCAAACATCTGAGTCGAAACCTCGTCGGCAGCGGTGGGAAGAAGCCCACACTCTTGCAGAATAAAGTGCTCATACAGTGAGTGACAGGTGGTACCAAAAACAAAATTAAAAATAAAATAAACAGAATACAACTTTGTTCTAGAAGTAATCCTAACCTTCATGTCGTTTTGCATTCGTACGTTTACCATATCACCAGGTGTGCCGACCCATCCGCCACAAGCACCGCTAATGCCGGCGATCAACGCCTTCTGGTAGAATGGAATCGTAGTCGAATCTATGATTTATACCAAACAAGTTCTTCATGATACACCAGATAATCCTGGATATACTACTAATAAAGATAAACGACCTCTCTATTCATGACGACGCCGGAGAAACCAAAAGAGTTTATGTAACGATCAAACCATGTGCAGAAAATTTTTGACGGCATTCTGCTCCAAAAGCATCGAGCCCCATCCGATCAAATATTCACGGAGCTCAAAGAATGCATTTATTTCGTCATCAGATGCATGGTACCCGAATCAGACTATTGAAACTTCAGTCAGTTCGAGAAATCAATACACACGTGAATTAACGACTGAAAATGATCGGTGCTAGAAACGACGAGTCACTTTGCTGTGGTGAACAGCACGAATCAATACTCCCAATGCACCTTCACAATCGATCGCTTCGTTAAAGCTGCTAGTATCAGAGTATTGTAAAAGAGCTCAAAGCCGACGAATTATCCGAAATATGGAACCTTAATTCGGCTCTACATCCAACACCTCATTCACCTAGCACCGCTATAACTGCATTTCATTGTTTTCGTTCCAATTATGCAGGGAATGAATGGCATTGGGAACACTGATCAGGAATGCGGAATCGGAGCACCAATGACATTCGAATCACTGAGGCAAGCAGTGGGAAATCTCGTAACAAATTTAGAACAGAAATGGGTGTGAAATAAAACAACTTACCACCCGGGAATTGCTTCTTTATCGTTTCGTACATACCAAATCGCGTCGTCGAATATGTGAGCTTGAAACACACAAAATTTTAAAACTTATCGAGTCAACAACATTAAACACATTCGCCTCATATCAGAATTTTTATTCTTTTTATTTTAAAAATACATATAAGAATAACTTTTCTTTCTTCAACAATAAAAACGAATAAGAAAAACGCATTATTCGGAAAAAAATAAACGAAGAGATGAAAGACAGAAGTTATTATTCATAAAGAAATATATGGCTTTAATGAGTGAGGCTATTTTATATTTTAGAAGCAGGAAGACCCGAAGGACTGTCATCACCTCCTCTCCCTATCTCTACTGCTGCGATAATAAGGAAGAACGTTGGAGAGTTCTACATATACCTCTATATAGCTTATAGCCAGTTAATCTGAAAACCAGAAAAAAGTTATAAGAATGGACGTGGAAAGATATGTAAAGGTCAACTTAAACGAAAACAACTAATTCGATAAACGAGCGGCTGTAGTTGAACGAAGATTTTATTCGCAATGTGTTCCAATGATAAACACTAAAGACTACCGTTTCATACCACATATGCTCAATCGTTGCTTATAATTGAAGAACTTCGCAAATAAAACAGAGTACGCTTCCGAGCTGTAAATAGGATTGAATAAGCGAACGTATACCTGTCGCAATAAAGATGCCGAGATTCCGTTGTAAAACCCAAGAATGCCATCCCCTCGATAAATTTTTACGATCATCTGCCCGATTGTCAGCTTCCCTTGTTGCTGTGTTTGAAGATGCACCTCAACAACCGCACATTCAAAGCAAAAGCAGATTTGACAGTTTCAAGCTTGCAAACAAATAAGCGATAAGGTCAAACTTCCGATGATATCGCCGTCGAGAAAAAACCTTTCATCTTCCTTTATTCCTACCAACGAAAGCTCTGGGCTATCCGTTATTACGCAACTCTCCATCACCTTTTCTCTCCTCGTTCGCCAACTTAGCCTTCTTATCTCGCAAAATTGTAGCAGCATATGGAAGTCAGTGAGCAGACGGAAATGAGATGCTTCGGAAACGAAGAAAAACAAAATCTGTTTCGCTTGTGAGTGTCTAGTCAGACCCTATATGCATGCACACGTGATGCGTCGCTACTTGACCGTCTCCAGCTCTATTACCGCTGACCGCCTGCAAAGGTTTAGCTCACTCATTTTCGTTAAAACAACCTAAACAACCCCACAGGCTTTCCCCAGTAATGAGAAAAGATGAAGTGTTTCATAACGTCAGTGAATGAAGACCGCACTTGCCTTGAGGAGATCAAGAGGGTGGGTGCAGCATGCAGCCCCGGCAGATGCAAGACCACCGAAGTACCATCTGCTGACGCGATCATGCTTCGACTGAGCCATTGCCCCTGTAACATTTTCAAATTAAACTGCACTACTGCATCAAGTTGTTGACGCCTTGTCGATTTACAAAGAACCGAAGAGATTCTGACACACAAATGATATTCCATCGCAAAGCCGATCGCAATCGTGGGCAGAATGCATTCCACTGCTAACAGCTAAACACTGCTTAAAGCTCGAACGCTGAACTCTGAGATTGAATTCAGTTAGTAGCTGTGAAGTATGACATCGACAGGTCGAACTGTAATCAAAATTGCGAAATACGAAGCAGAATTTCACTCACGAACAGCAAACGCACACATAGTAAGTTTAAATTTCGTGACTTGGATATGGATCCAATTCACATTGCTGAGGATACAGGTTACAAGAAAAAGATAAAAAAATTCAGAATCCTCAGCTGGAGCAAAAAAAAAGAAAAAAACTCGACTCTTTGAGATTCACTTGCTGCACATGTATGCTCATACAATGAATACTTCGAAGCAGGACATTTAGCATCACCGCAATTAACATCAGTGTAATTAACAGATATCATCGTTTAAAATAGTTGAATGTCAGTCAGGGTTAACGGCATATCAAACAACAGTAGGGACGTAAGGAAAGTAACATGGTGCGCACCGACTGTAAAACATGATAGAATTCGCTGAAGTACAATTCTGGATGGGAATGAGCACGCTGCAAAAAAACTCCATCGCAAAAGTCACCTAAAAATACCGAAATAAAACTCATAAATACACCATGCATCAGTCCCTCAGAGCAAGATCACAAATCTCTAGCGAGGAAATAAATAAAAAGAGACGTTTTTCTTCATTAAAACAGTAAGTCAAAAAATGAAAGTCCGTCGTAGAGAAAAATCAAGCCTCTTTCATATGAAAAAGGGAGGACTGGGAAATGAAGTGTTCGTGGTTCGAGAACACACCATACAATGAAAAGCCACACTGAACGATGAACGGCTCGCAACTAAGTGGGTCAGTGCACTAAACTGAAACGCAAAGAAATGCGGTTTAAAATGGGCTTCGATCATAAACAAGACCAGGTTTCAGCTGGGCATTCAACTACGGGATGTTTAAGTACGGATGCCAAACAGTAAGATGATACACTACGAACACTCCATTGCAAAAATCCACCTGAAAGGTCAATAACACTTCGACCTACCACATCTAAACAGTTGAAGCTGAATGAAGGCTGGGGGCAATGCAAAATACCTGCCGGGTGATCTCTTTGTCGAAGCGGAAAAAACACCCGCCCCAACGACCAGCAATAAAACGCAGCAACATCACAAATATGAACATGACGATGACTATAAATTTATTGGCTGCAACAAAATATGTAGTAAGCAGGACAAAGAGCCTCATCATATGAAGAAGCTGCTGCAGAAAGGAACAAGTGGCAGTTACAATTGACTGCAACTTTGATATGAAACGTAAAAAACTAATCGGATAAAACGTCGCTTAAATAGATGAAGAAAAGTCTGAGCACAATGCGATATGAGCACAAGTCAAGAATGTTGTATATACACACTCCATCGATGCGAATGAATGGAATATCGGTTCAGCGCGCATGCACGTACGCACGGCCGTTTCATATATTGATCACGAAAAGCGGCTGCATTCGACGTGCGATAAGCAAGCTTTTTTTTTTTTACTTGACGAGATGTGAACCAAATTTGCATTTACCAGACGATTTCGATAACATCTTAAACATCATCACATTGATCACATTGAACAGCTGTGATTTCATCGACTTCGACATTGTCTCCATCGACGCAGCTGGCAATTTTTCCATCTTTCTCGATCCTGAACTCGCCGCGTCCTAGCAGTGCCATGTAGAAGTCGAAACCCCATCTTGTTGGCAGTCTGCCGCGTTCTTGCTTTCCATATTGC
>JAARMF010000021.1:153068-174854 GCA_022844705.1 Toxascaris leonina | reverse complement strand
TATATATATATATATATATATATATATATATATATAGCGTCGTATATGCCGTTGCAGTGATTTATAACGACAGTGCATTTTGCAACTATGGAAAAAGAGGACAATTCATTTAACACCGTGTAAATGGGAACAGCGATGTTCTACCAATGTTTCGTAGCTGCTTGTTGTAATTCTGTTGCTACAAGAATAGTAACGTTTGCAGGGTACTCGCAATGCAGGGTTAGCGTTGCCTGGCAAAGACGTTGCAAATCCGACAGCGTTTATAAGGGCCGGTTTAGATATGCTGCGTTATCTTGGTCTGAACAATTATGCCGATCTTATCAGCGATGCTCTTTTTCTTGCGATAACCGACAGACACGTCCACACTGCTGATATACGAGGTATATTTGTGATGCATTATCGCCGACAGCTTGTATTAAAATCACTTGCATTCTTAATCATCACAACTGACGACTTATGTGCCGGAGTAGAGGTTTCAAACTCATTTGCTTCAATGGGTCATTCCTGAAAGACACCATATATATTGTTTGTTGAAAGTCGATTGATCGTGCGAATTTAGTGGATAAGGGAAAGTTTCGAGTTCTTTTCCAGAAAATGAATAGAAAGCTTATGTGTTTCATGAAATGTTTGATTGCTCTTAGGTTCGGCGAAATCGAGCGATCTTGTAAACGCCGTTATCGAAATAATTGGAGAGGCGCGAAGAAGAAGCATCTGAAAAGTCGACAGGATGAGTCCAGAATGTTCTCAGATAATGCCATCAAAGTGCACTAGGCGCATGTTATCGTCAAATCATGTGAAATGCATTGTGCTTTTAATAGAGGTTGTTTTTTTAGGAATTTAATCTGCTGTCGTGAACCGGTTTTCCAAGAACTCCTTACTGTGCCATTCATTGTTGAAGCTTTAATCCGAATTTGCTGATTTGTTCCCAAAACATTTGCATAATATTCCGTTGCATAATATTTTTTGAATTCTCGTCGTGCATTCTGGATTGTTGGAATTTGTGATTATATAATAACGATTCTTCTTCATCAAGGTTATATCTTTCATCGAATTGATCTTCTGGTGTGCGTGACTCTGCAAATTTGTTTATTCTCAGGCGATCTTGCCAATGAATTTCATCTCTAATCTTCAGGCTATTTTTCGATCATCTGAGTATGTTAGCTGTATTTTATTTAGTCTATAAATCCCGTGTGCATATTTACTACTAGTCATTAGTAGTGAAGTAGGTTGTTAAGTGCAGAAGTTGTTAATTCCTCTGTTTTTGTTCTACTCGTTACGTGGTCAATGGTTGCGGTAATGCATTTCGTTGAATTGTTCCATGGTACATTTGTTTGCGACTTGAAAGAAACCATAAAGTTGTATGTATGTAGAAAAGAGTGAAGAAAGATTAAAACTTGCGATTTCTGATACGAACACACTAATCTGAAATGAAGCTTTGTTCGCACGTGATTATCGTATAGGTCACTGATGAAATCGATATCCGCTGTTTTCATCAGACTTCGCTTAAGACCGCTTTGGTTACAACTTTGCTAGTATGCACTGGCTAGGCTCGTTTCTACAGCAGTGGACTATCTTCTTTATTAACCATTGCTTCATTGACCTCTCAGGGAATGAATGCGTGTTTAATGAACCTATTGCAGTTCTGTGTCATATACGGCATGGCTAATTTTGTAGGAAATTTAAAAAAAAAGATCGTCACAAGGTTCGGTTGGCACCATCTTTCAGTTTTGTGCTACAGTAAAAACAAAGTTTTGCTCCTCAGTTAAAATAAAAATCCAAAGTTGAAGGAGGTCAGAATTGTGGGCGATTGTGAGAGGAACAATTAGCACTGACGGCGAGGAAGGTTCGATTTCACTTAAAAACGAGGAAAACAATTCACGGCACAACGGAAGCAAAAGTTATGCCAAAATTTCTATGTAACCTGACGTCAAATCAACTGAAAATTATTTTTGTTCGGGAAAGTACTTCAGCTATAAAGTTTACCAGCACTATAACCGCACTTCAAAAGATTTGAAACTGTATTTTATAAGGTGTTCACATTCTCGTTGGTTCATTCCGTCTACTGTGGATGGTGAAAGGTGCCATGACGAGTGCAATCCGCACACAGTATTGTGCCATTCCTCTGGTACACTTTCCCGCAACAACTTTCTAAGAAAACATAAATGCTTGTTATGCTGTTCCAGGTGGTGGAGGGTGTTTTATAAGCGGATGCCACTGGAATCGTATTGTGCCCGCTGGCATATTCTGTACATAAGTATCCCAAGTGATTGTTGGATATTATCGGGAATTGTTTTCCTAGAAGAGAAGACCTCTTCCGATGTCCGTACCTCAGCGTACCTTGAGGTCTCGCGGATCGCCGCTTTTGTACTCCACCTCGTGGCCGTCGCCTTATGCCAATCCCGTTAACCTCAGTAGTCTTCACCTCCGTTCTCCTTCCCTCCTCCCCAATGCTGGTGTCCATCGCTCTGTCACTTTCAAGTCCATGTAGCCGCCGTCGCCTTCTGTCATCTCGGCTCAGTCAGTCTTTCATTCTGTAGTTTAACGAATGATTTTTTTTCTACAGAAGGGGTATTGATCGGAAAGTAAAGCAAGATTGGCGTAGGGACGCGTGACACCCGAGACGAAAAGATTTTTGGAAGTTCTGTCATCCTAATTCTTACCTAGCACAGCTCAGGGAAATGGGGTTCTAGGTGCAAGGATAACTACCGTGCTGTGGTTCTGGGTATAGTGCAAACAGGATGCCCACAACGCCAAACACATCAGAACGTCTACTGAGATTGGTAGAAGGGGAAGTCACGTCACCCGAGATCGCAGTGACGCTTTTCCGTTCGGATGCAATCTCAGTAAACTTTTGTAATCTTCATATATGTTTCCAATCCTTCACTAGAGCGATCAGGATATGCGCGATGACTGGGAACTTTGTCGAAGGCATGTAAGATTCTCTGGTATGAAGTTGCTGCTGTTATCTGTATGTTATGCACCTCAAGCAACGATTTAGAGTTGTAATATCAAGAATAGCTTAAGGTTGCTTAGTTGTCTGTATTATTTTGTTATTTTGCAACGTCAGCGAGACGAACGTCGAAAATGATGTGACGTTGTTATGTGGCAGAAATCACCAAAATCACAGACCAGCAACAAGTAGAAGTCACAACACTGACAAATCACGAATGACTCGTCGTCATCACCGCAATAGGCATTATTGTTCCGAGAGCGTATATTTGCTGCAATTTGATCGCCATGTACCATCACTGTTGCGCAATTGTTCTTTTCTTCACAGTGCAGTGCATAGCTAGTTGTACGACGGCTAGTGGACGCACTAAGCGTATGCTATGCGCAGACAATGTGAATCCTGACCAGTATCCTTTTTTCGTAAATTTGGTTGTACGTTTTTCACAAACTATGGTGAGTTTCTTTCCTCAATATCTTCAGAAGTAATCCTAAAGGGCTGGGGTAATCTGTTCAACGAAGCGTAAAGCCGTTTCGTTGAAGGATGTGATGCTCATTCCTTAACTCGTTGGCGGAATAGCTCATTTTCGGAGGTATCGTCCTTCTTGATGATTCTGATAGCTTGAAGTCGGTATTGTGATGTCGCGGAGTCAAAAAATGGGCTATTCGTGGGTGGCTGGAATATGGGATCACTTCCAAGCAGGAAAGAGCGTATTCGAAAGTCGTGCGATCTGCAAGCCGGATCGTGGTCTTCGCTTGACAGTGTAAATCTGCAGATGTGCAACCAACAGATAGAACATGATGAACGTTTGCTTTTCTATATCCAAGGAGACTTATGAAAAAAATTTTGCAAGGCAAAATAGAATTTTACCTCTCAAAGCATTTATGCAACGTTGCATTGATCCCCTTTTCAATTCACATTCATCCTATTATTTATTCCATTCACGTTATTTCTAAGCATTTCCATTCACATTCACGTTTTTGCTAGTGTCAGCGCAAAAATTAGATCGAATTATTGCGGCCGACTTAATAAATGCGTTTAATTAACTGAATATTATTTAATTAAATGTGGTCGATTAAATTTGCGTTCACAAAACAGTGTATCTGAACTGCTATAATAGATTAAGATGTGCGAATTCCAGTGGGGGATTTCATTTGAAACGACTCATTAAAACCTTTACGAGGGAGGTCTGCAAACGGTCAGTGAGTAGCAGTGGCATGATTTTGAAGAATTGAGGCGATTTTAATGCTTCTCTTGACGGCTTTTGAAGCAGGGATGACTACTTTTCCAAAAAAACTCTGAAGAAAGCAGCGAATTTCTTCCTACTTTTTTTCCATTGGAATAAAGGGACGATAGTGTGTCACCTCATAGTATATTGGAATTAATATTTGAAGTCGTCTACTTATATCCTCTTTATATATTCCTGCTTTCCTGACGATTCGTTAAGGAACATCACCACCGGAAATCTTGCAAGTAGCGTCACAATAATCGCCTTCCTTTTCATTTTTTGAAGAAATCCGTGTTATGTGGTGGAGCTCTTCTTACTTCCGAGGCAGTGTTGACCGCGGCTCATTGTCTCTACGATCCTGCTTCAAAGCAGGTGTAAGCTTTATTTCTGAAGCAATGTATTTTTCTCGTGCTAAACATTGTTCAAAATGGGTATTTTTTCATCGTCTTAGACACCGGAAACGCTATCCCTTCAAGTCGATGTTTATTTCGGATTTATGATGGAAATTTTTTATGCGAGGAAATTCGAAATGTCATCATCGGAAAGCATTCCGAGGGGAATGCACTAATTCAGGTCGTTTTGTTCGATGGAAATCATGTATTGTGAAATTTTCAGTATTGAAATACACAAGAAGTAGTTTAGTGGAATACTTTCCGGAACTTGTTGCTTTATTTTCTCAACGGGATAAATAAGTTTTTCGCCTTTTTGGCGAACAGATACGAACACGATATTCCAATAACAGGGATAAACGGAAAACACCTCATGAAAACTCAAACTTTTCAAAAATACCTTCTTTTTTATTGATACGGATATTTCAAAGAGCATATAACATTTGATTTATATTCGTTATGTAGAGACAACTCCCCTCTCCCTTCTCTNTTTTTTCCCCCCCTCCCCCCCCCCCCCCCCCCTCCTTCACCTGCAAAGAACACTGCTCACTTCTAGTATATTCGATCCGTGCCTCTTGATAACTACCTTACATGCCCCAGAAGTCGATAATCAGCGTTCTGTCCTTTAGCGAACAGCTGCGCAACGATATTTCGCGCAATCGTGTTTAGCCTAGGAATGACACGTCATCCACCGGTCAAGCGGGTCATGGTGTGTGCCTTCAGCTATCTGGATTACATTGCCCCAAAAATCCAACGAAGGGTGATTTTGTAAGTCTCAGTCCCAGTCTAACATCATGTTGCCCATCTCGAGAGATGGGCAACATCGCCTAGTTAGACTGCTCAAGCCCCCATGCCACGGCAACGCTCTCACCTAGCGAGGGATTGGTCCTTATAATAAATAATTACTTGATGTTCATCTGATAAAGGTAGTTGGAGGAGCGGGGGGTGGGAGTGAGAGACAGTTATGATAATGAATAAATTTTACGATTCATTTGGTCCACGAGTTCATGTCACGATCGGGAATAGCACTATGATTATCCGTTTTGGACATGAAATTCGCAATTATTATCCGTGCCTGTCAGTGTCCGTGAGCCTTAGTTCAAAACGATGATTTAATATATCAGAATTCGGGTAAATATTTTTCTAGAATCAGCTCAAACATAGTGGATTTAAATAAAACTTCACATGCAAAGCGCATCTTTTTAAAAATTGAAGATTTCAAGGTTTCATTGCATCATGACTTGAACATATCAAGTGAATCACCAAAAACACTTATTCAAATGTTGTGCATCTTCAACGATAGGAGGAAATTTTGCGTTCTGAACTTTATAGGTATATTCGATAGGAGTAGTTGAGGTTATTGGCGGAAGATGAGATGAGTGGAAGTTGCACAGAGTGCACCTCAGGCAGTCAAGGATTTGGACAGTTGTGGAGTTGGTCAGGATCTAAGGCAACGTTCATTTTTACCAGCTTTCTCCTCGATCTCTATCAAAAGAAAACTTCAAATGGTATATATTCAAGATGCTTTCAACAACTAAATACAATTTCAGCGCAACATACGCCAATATCACAATAAACGACTACTTCCTAAAGCAAATGGAACAAAGCGATCTTCTGATGGTTTCTTCGGACTTCGATATAAGTGACGAATACAGAAGCGTTTGTTCATTTCTGCAGAACTTACTGTCAACAGCTCTTCCAAATACAAAGCTTTTTTTTTTCAAAGACACGACATTCCTCTTCACAGTAGTCTCGTCGTTTCTAGGTCTCATGACCCCAAACCATAAGATACATAACGCAAGGCTGTACCGTTGAGTTGGTAGAGGGTTGGTGTCACTACCCAACTGAAGGGGGAAGAGGGGAAGGCTTAGTGGAGAAGAAAGAAAAGTGGCATGGATTTGATCTTTTCATCATCTTATGCTCCCCTTATGACTAGTTGTAGCTGCATAAAGTGACTCCTGTACAGAAAATAGTCATATTTCAATAGCCTTATATCGTATATTTCAAGCCTCACATTCAAATTTTGCTCCATCTCACAAATGATTATTCATTCTGAAGCTGCTCGCATTATTTACTAACGACTGTTGCGAATAAAACTGAGTAAGACGCAACTGAACGCTTGGAAGAGACAGTTATTAGCAATGGCTGAGTGTGAAAAGTCTATCCTCATTTTACTTTATTTCTTCGCTTTTTTGCGTATTCATTGCAATTTAGGAAATGGTAATAATCGTTTCTACTAAAAACACTCAAAATTTTGCATCCGGAAACCAACCAGTTTTCTCATGTGCTGTTTTGTATTTTCTCGTTATTTTGGCCTCACCATTAGTCGGCGCTTATAGAAAAAAAGACTTGTATCGTTTCGAGATATTTGGGGCTTCTTGTGGATTTGGACGTATTTTGATCAAAAAAGATGAATAGGTGTTGCGGATTATTTCCTGAGGAATTCCAAAGATGCGTTGACATGCTACCACTTTGAGGTGAAATCATCAGCACATGATATCGCTCTAGTCTACTTACCAAAACAAGTGAGAATATGCCAAACGAAGAGCAGATTTATGGTTATCCCGCTATTATTCGAGAGGGAACCGCTCGAGCTAACAGTAAACAAAATTATGCGATCGTCGAATTGCTTCATGCTTGGTTTCGGCATAACGGACAGTTCGTATTTTCATTAATATCTACCTCATAGTTTTACTGTTTAATATCTGGAGAAATTTCAGAATAATTTCAGATATTATTTCTCAAAAATTGAATTAATAATCCCCTATATTCAAAAAGCGGAAGTTTCCTAGAATCGATTTTCATTGAATACGCTCAATTAAGTTGTTTTAGACTGCACGCATGTCTGCCATATCATCTTCACTTTCTCGTTTCTTTTCCTCCTAAAACAAATGAACTATAACTCCTCATATATCTTGACAAGTTGGAATGAAACCTTTCCTTCGATTTCTATCGAAAGTATGCATAGCTTTTTACAAGAACATTTCAAGCATACGAATGATTTGCTCAATGTTTCTATTCTTCATTGATTCTTCAAACTGCGATGTTATTATTCACTGGATTGATGTTTATGGTATCCAGCCGTTGTGTTGGCTGTTCCTAGCTGGTTGGCATGCGTGTACTGATGGTATAATACGACGGCTTGCTGTTGCAAAATCACAGAGACAGTTGAGGAAAAGAGAAAGAAGAAAGGAAGAGGTGTTTATGGCTGCATTTCGTAATTGGCTCCTGATTTAACAAAAGGGACCAGTCCGTTGATCTTCATTGTTCAGTGTTCGGTTACTAAAATTTCGGCTGCAGTTTTTTGAGGCTTTCATCGTTAAGCGGAATCCAGTTTTGATCAAAAGCTTTCAGTTGTTCACTAATCAGGATACGTCTACAAACGAAAGCCCTTACTTGATAGCCTTTATTTCACTTAGCTTTTCAGAAATCGTTAGAAATGTTTTACCGCCTATTATAGGTGCTTTAGACCTAGAGCGAACGTTTAACCGAAGATGTTTGTGGACAAAAAGCGAAACTTTTTCCCGCACAGGTATCATTGCTCAAGAGAGATGAGCAATGATAATAACTCATTTCCTTGATAACAGTAGACGCGAATGCCTTAAACATAAAAAATCTCAGCTAGGCCGTCACCTTGGCCATGGACATTCGCAGGATGTCGACGGTTAATCAAGGTAGCATCAATGTACTGGGGTGTCCTTTGAAACGGAGCATATTTTCAAGTTTTGCAGAAGCAGATTTCATGTTCAGTGAGAATATGCTGAGAACTTCAAACAACAGTTTTAAAAAACATAAACATTAGGTCCTCATTTGCATCACAAATTTGTCAGCTCAACTTCAGCGTTTCGTCAAAATCAGTAAGTACACCGTTACTTGGCGCTATCTATATATCCATGCTTCCTTCTGCAATAAATCATTCTTGAGCAGTAGTTGATTGCTTTTTGAGCGACCATACTTTTATTTTTTAACGGACCGTACTTCAATTTCGACAGCGATCTGCTCGGACCGAGAGGGCGCACAGTCATCGTATAGCATTCCGGTTTTCAATACATCAAAGCAACATATAGGAAAGCTACAAAACGTTTGCCTCATTAGGCAAATCCTGGAATATACAACCCATAGTGTTCCCATTTTTCATGATCCAAACATTGAATGTTTATCTCCAATCTAGTTTCTCCCTTCCATCTTCCGCTTCCAGTGCTGTGGTTTTTTTTTTCAAAATTGTTATTGCATATATTATCACCTTCTTGAGTCAATTATCTTCCACTTTTCTTGAAGTTCTTGTTGAAACAGTACATGATAGTGAAATATGGTTGTTTATTATCCTCTGATCTTTTCATAGAATTTTAGTTGGCTGAAATCGAAATTCCATGCTATATTGAGCGAAATTTGTTCTGGTTTCGATTGCACCCGAATGCTTTAGGTTTTTAACCGATATTTTTCGAAACATTAGCTGCTAGTGAAGGTGCCTTTGGTGAAACTGGCTGTCATATTGAAGTATATTCTGCTTCAACCAGAATTTCTGTTGCAAGCTAGCGCTTTCAGTACAGTATCAAAAAGCGAGGCAGTTAAAAGCTCTTGCTTTCCGAATGTAGGAGCAGAAACCCGTCCTTCCTCCTTGCCGATTGGGGAAAGTGAATGGAGCAATTTTAAGCCTTGAAAGCAGTGCGCAGATTGAATGCATCGACTTGCGAAATGTGTCGCAATTTACTTGTTGCTACCTGTCTACGCGTTCCCATTTGGCATTCGCGGCACTAGCCAAAACAGAAACCCAGCAAGCTTCGATATAGCTTGGCACAATTAGAGAATAAGCACATCATATTTTATGCAAACTACAGCAGCTTCTGCATAAGCAAACCGCTCAAATCTCCTTATATTAATGTACTAACAGTCGTATTCTATGAACAGAGAACAAATTGTATTCGCCATTCGGCTTGTGTTTCCGCACAGCAACTGCTTTCTGTTGAAAAAAAACATTCCAGCAGGAATGCTAGCAAGAATTACGCAGAAAAATAGCGAAATGAGTAGTAAGAATGGAACCGTATTGTTCTAGAATAGATAACAAGATATGATGGGTGATTTCTGACAACGTCTCGAAATCTCAAATCCCTCCATTGTGCTGATTTTTAAATTATTAATACCAGGAAAACGGAGCATGTTTATCTGGATCAGAGCATGGGTGAACTGTCATCATCGGTCCAACACGAAATGTTGTTTGAATGAAAGTGTAGGAAGTTACATGTTAGGTTAGTCATGAGTAAATAAGTCACGAGAACAAGAAAGTATTTTTTTGTGTTTTATCAGCACGAAGCTATCTCATAGTTGCCCATTCAAGCACTGTTTCTACTTGCAGGGCATCTTTCAATTGAATGACTCCTCCCTCCCACTGCGACCGCTAACCGCCGCTTCTCTTCATTTATAAAGGGACGCTAAATGGTTCACAAACTGCATGTATCAGCATATCCCTATGACCGTAGTTATTATATCATCACTTTCAATGAAGAAGGAAAACAGAACAATTCAGGGAGCAAATTGAAAATCAAGTCTTTAAGTTTGAAAGCAACGAGACGGTGCTTAATAACAGCAGAAAAACGTTTTCGCAAACGATGCAGACGTAACACAGAAATGTGCTTTTCAGAGGGTAAGCCATCACCGATACTTCAAAAGATGGCGTTGACAAATATGATTGCAAGCGAAGATATGCGACAAATGCCGCTTCTTGTGTCCCGGTACACTCACACACAGAGGGCATGCTTTGTGAGTAAATATGTTCCATTCGTTGAATATAGCATTTTTGAGCAAGTCCGATGAATCGGCATCTAGTTTCGATCACAATATCGAGCACATTATTAACGTTCGCATTCGACTGTTTTATATGTTATCGTTGATCAGTCCCAAGTACTTTATCACTACCGTTTGTCGTATCGCATCGTGTTGGGCTCTACCGTCCGCAAGCATCCCAGCAATTGCGATGGGAAGATAATGCAACTGATTGTTCAATCACGTCCAGGAACAGACGCGTATGGCAGTGATAGGTTTTGCTTCAAAAGTCAATTAATTATAAATTATGATCATCAATTATGATGTACGCTGTAGCATAAAGTTGAATGCAATGATAGATTCTATTCAACTGTTCAAAAATTGAACCGGAAGTATTGAGTGCTTTCTGCTTAATAATTGAACGCCTTAAAAATTAAATGGATTTTAATATGCAGCGTTGAGTAAATTCCCTCAGTTGACGATCGTTGAGAATGACTGAGTTGGGAAACGTTGTGATGTTTGCATATGAGCAACGTTAAATAAAATACTTTCGACGTTTTGTGACAGCACATTTCATTAATGCCTAAGTGGCTCGTTTAAATTCTTAAACGAAAATGTGGGATTAGAGAGATTTTTCCATTTCAATTTTGAAGCAATTATGTCGAGTCATGCACGGTGTTACGACAAATGTCTCTTGCTCGATTAAACAATTAATGCCATCATATCTGGGCAATTTCCGCATTCCTTCGTAGATAAGACAGATTTACTATAGCATCACACCGATGATCAAATTATTGCAGCATAAATATATAACTAAGATGAGCGTGCCTTATGACGCACCTGAACTCACTTCACGAACTCGGTATGCATTTCAATAATAACCATTTCGAGAGAACACGCATTCAAATATTGGAATCGGGCTGAACTTGCGAATGTCTTTTCAGGGCGATTCTGGAGGACCGGTTTTATGTTCATATGATAAAAAATTATTCCAGGTCGGTTTTTTTTAGTGTTTCATTCATTGAGATTAGGAAGCAATTCATCAAACTCAATCGCTCGTTTAGGGAAAGTTAAATGTGAAATCATTTCACAGAATGTGCTAGTTCTCCATGGCAGAAAAAATTATGAGAGTTTACTTGTGTGAAAGAGAGACATGATGTTTTTGAAATAAAACAGACGCTGTGACAGTACTCCTCAAAGCTTCAAAAAGGCGGAACGCCTAGAATCTCACTTGCTTCATGTTCAATCATAAATGTGATAGTATCGCAAACGATCGGTGAATCCATGCTATCAGATACGATTTGTCAGCCATGAATTCCTCACTGCATTCTGCTATGCCTTCTGTACATCTATACACTTGAAGAACTATAAGTTTTAGTTTTCTCCCAATTAATGTAAAATCGGTAATTACTGGTGCGAAAGCTGAAAAGCAGGAACCAATTTGTTATAGGTTGGCTTAGGCTCAGAAATCGTCAGCGAGGGAGCGGCACTTCCGTATGATGTACCTGCATTACGAACGTGCCAGGAGTCCGATCTCCTTTTAATTACTCCTCTGCAAACGAATTGGCAACTTTTATTAGATATGCTAGGAAGGCGAGGGCTAGCAAGTGGGCTCAAAGAAGATCAACTCAAATGTGCGGACGAACACATGACGAGATTCGAGATTTGGTGACACTGTGTGAGTACATTGTCTTATGTGCTTATTGACAACAAATGAGCAAATGATGCCAAGTAGCAAATACATGCTGAACAAAGTGCATGAGGAATGATTAAAAGATCCTCATAAAACATACCGTTTCACCAAAGGCAATACTTACAAAATTTGTCAATTGATTTTACGGTATGGCAAAGCGCAAAGAAACGATTCACTCAAGGATTCCATCCATAAAACCTATATAAAGAATTTTTTTGAACATTAAACAGTTCCTATGGAAAGCGAAGCATATGCAAAGATTTGAAAGACTTAATTTATCGACGAAATTTCCGGATGGCAGTAGAGCTTCAGACCTTGCTGTATTCGAAGTGCATGTTTTACTAATGAATGCGGTAGCTATGGTGAGCCTTAACTCTAGGCTTTTTAAAAGGACTCACGGCTCAAACCGTTTAGACAATTTAAAGAAAAATTTGGAAGATTTGAACTGAGAGGAAATTTGATCATGTTCAGCCTCTTTACTTCAGTGAGCTTGCAAGGTATCTTCTTTGAGTTTATTTCTCGAAAGTGAATATAATAACGCAGAAACGGAATACGATAGCAGCTAATAAAAGAACAGCAGTCAATAGTGAAATGAAGTAATATTATATGATAGCAAAGGAACCAACATACAAGAGTCACTTGGGCATAGATATTAATAACAGAGGAAGTCCTAAGATATTATATCCACTCAGCGTTCGAAAGTCGAAATACTGCTAGCAAGCAGACCTCATGAGATGAGAAATTCCATGGATTGTTGAAAGCATTGCCAATAAATATGCACTGAGTAATAGTGTAAACATAGAGATTTATAAGCGCCTTCATAACTGTATGCTGACTTATTGTTTAAACCTACATTTTATGGTTTTTAAGGTGGCCGTGCACCCTGCAAGAATATGAAAAATGCTTCAAACGACCAAGATAATTAAAGAAGCATAAAATTTTGTGCAACCTGCAATGCCATGACTTTGCTCCACGAAGCTTGAGCGTATCAAAAGTGATTAGTGAATGAGCCACGGATAGCAGAGCTGAAGTAGCCTATACTTTTTCCAGGCAGCTGCAAATTCTCGTTGAATTTTTTCTAATCTCGTGCAGCTTTTTCTCTCACAAAATCGCCAAATCATGGGAGGTTTTTCAGAACAAGTCGCAAACAGATTTGAATGCTGCAGCATAAAGAGAAATGTGCTGGGATTTGGGAGTACAAATGAGGAACAGAGATTTGAGAAGTGCCTTATGTGCTGCTGGTTGCTAGATTCTGCCTGACCTTTTCAGTGGTTTGAGTCCGCAATGAACTGAAATAAATTATGGAAATCTGCTCACGTGTTCCGTGGGATCGTTCTTGTGCGTATTCCAAACCAGTTCTTCAATAAAAGTAAAGCCCAAGCTGCGTACCATAGCCGATATAATGGAAGAGTTCGCTTGAGGATACATTTTTTATGTGGATCCGCATTCATGAGTGGAAAGTATCGGCGACTTGTGCAGAAGATTAACGCTAGCACGGCCATGATCTTTATTTTCATACTATGAAAGGCTGAGTATCACCACCGAATAGAGTGGTGTGTGGGTGTTTTATCGATGTGGTCACTTCAGAAGCCATCATCAGTAATGAAATATGGTCGCTACAATGCGAATCTTTGAAGTTAAGTCGTCGCTCTTCAAGTCGAAGCTAAAACTTACTTGCTAAAATGCCAATTCTTCTCACTAGTATTTGCAATTCGACATTTTAAAATTTTCTCAATTTTGCTCCTCGAGCATTTAAACTTCCGCTTTATTGTAACCGATGGGTTTATCAAATTTTTTGATCAGTGAGTTTTGAGGTTTGCTAATGCTAATGCGAAAACTGCTATGATGATTTGTTGCTATATAAAGTTGCGAAAAGATGTTTATTGTTTCTTTTGTATATCGCTTAGATTCAACGCTCTCATTCAAACAATAAAACATTCTTGAAAACCTTCAATGATTGCAATTTAAATGCTCTTTCGCCGGCACGTAAAATGCGCAATGTTTTTCCATTATGGCAGAAACAGCTATCTAAACAGTGTAGCCCCTAAATTATGAGACTGCAGCACTGAGAAAGCTGTGTTCTCTTCCACGCAAGGCACGCTCGGCATGCTTTTGTCGTTGTTCAAATGAGGACAGTCCGCAGGGGTCAGCATGAAGGAAGGGATGATGGGGGATTGTTGACAGGATGAGAGTATGTTCTTTTCGTCCATGTCATCTTAATATATGATCACAGGATTTTTTTTTTTTTTGCTGCTTTCTGCCTGCTCATGAATTTTCATTTTTATGTCTGTTCAGAATCGCCGACAGTGGGTGAACTCTGTACATATAAAACGATCAAAAAATGTTTTGCAGGATTTTCGGAACACCTTTGCAGCTTTCCTATATTTTCCTTCAATGTTGAAGTGATAGGAAGGGAAGGACTCGATTTTCCTTCAATAGGGGTCATATCTTTCTGAGAAGGGGAGTGTCGAAAACAAGAAAGTGGGTGACAACTCAACTGTGAACAAAAACATCGATCGATGACTGTCCGCACAACGTTCTCAAATATCACATTTAGCGTCTTTACGACCTTCGCAAAGGTAACATCAAAAACTTTGAAATTATATGTCTTTGCTTCATAGGAATAGTTGTTGAAAAAATAGCTGCAAATGAACCACTTGGCATTTTTTGTTTTTCTTCTGTTTTCGAAAAATCGAATAATTCTTGAAGTGATTTCCCATAAACGCATTTTGATTTTGTCGATGTTTCAAGATTGAAAACGATTTTGGGCACAGTATTCTCCTTTAATGGAAAAAAAACAATGGGCGTATATTTTGATTTCATCGGAGAAACGTTATACTGCTTTAATATTGCAAAACATATTGATTAAGCGCAATATTATAATTAGCCCACTAGAGCTAAATCCCAGTTTATTCGCTCAGTTTGGATTGTAGTTGAAGGACTCATTGCGAAATAAATTATTTCAGTATGGCAATTACGTTTGCACTCATTGATGAAGCTGTGATTAGGCTCCGATTAAGTGATGAACAGAACGCACATGTTCGTTATCATCAACAAACACTTTATTTTTCTTAGCGACAATGAAGAGGACCTCAAATTTATGATGGAAACAAAATAGATGCTATATAGCAAAAGATTGAACATTGCTAAATGCAACGCATATTTGCTGAGGATCACTAATTTCTTTTGTCGACGAGAACACATTGAATCGGTGAGAAATAACAGTTCTTAAACTGGCTTATTGAACGTGCGTCAACGTTATGCACTGCCCTTTTCTGTTGCAACAAAGCCGCCTCCCAAGCTGTGATCGGTCGTATAATATCTTCCGGTCGTTGCCTTTAATATAAGCTTATAAGCTTTCATTACTATACAAATCTATATGTCGAGAGCGACTAGCACTTTGCTAACACTTCAAAAATCATATCCAATAGAGACTTGTTTGCACATTTTGTTCATAGCGACTAGGTAAAAGAATTCAATCATTAAATTCCCACTGTATTAATGCAAAAATCGTGAGAAAATTGAGGTATATTGCGATAGTTTGTGATTATTTTCACCATCATGTGAACCTGTTTTCGCTAAAACTAATGTGCACAAGGATTTCAAGTTGTCAAGGTAGGAAATTCAACTAAAATCAGTCAACTTACAAACTACTGCCTTTTGAATACTCCCATCCGACAAATGTCGCAATTGTGACCCTGAAATAAAAAACCATTTTTTCAACGCCAAAAAGTTATAGACACTGAATTTATCCCATTCCTTCTTCTAATGATACTTAAAGTACCTCCTTCATATAAATTTTGGCTAGAGCTAATGAGAAATATTTTGCCGGAAACTATAATAACTAGGCATTCGAACGAACATGAATGTGGCGTCTTTGATGTTATATGCGAGATTGAGAAAACATTATTGCCAATTTTAGCAATGAGCTATCAGTAGCTGATCGGCTGTGGTCTATAGTCGATGAAAAGCCAAATAACGAAAAGCTCATTCATTCGGATGGCCCTGTACTTTTAAGAAGAAGAAAAGAATTGCGGCCTGTCACTTTGCTCGTTTACAAAGAGCTTTTTTCGAGAGTCATTGTAGCAGAAGTATGCCTAGCTAAACCTAAATATACGAATCGCAGAAACACTTCAAGCTTTTCATTGGCAATATCAAGCAGATTGGCATATAGTGAGGAATGGCAAGTGTGATACATACATCTTTTATTGTGTCATTATCATGCGCATATTTCAATGTTTAACGAGGGTTCAGCGATGGCACCTCTGAAAGGGCTTCGTTGATAGTCAAATGAAGTGACAAAGAGAAGGAAAAACAACGACAAAGAAAATCTTACCTGCAAGTAACTTTTTTTGGCAAAAAATGCCGAAAACGTCTGGAACATTGCTATAATTATTTTTTAGCAAGTTTTGTCTCCGGAATTTCAGCATTTAAGATTGGAAACTTTTGCTCCGCCATTGGAATAAGCATACACCGCAGTCATCTACCTTCAGTGTTTGTGATTACATAGGATAAGTAATCTACACAACTCAATCTACTAGCATTCTGACAAAGCTATTATGATGAAGCTATATCCATAGCACAAGCTACAATCTATACGATGATGTGCAACGTAATATCATTGAGAAAACATCTTTGAAGAAGACTTAAATTATCTGTCAGTTATCCTTGAAGCGTTTCGCCATTAAAAACGAGCTTCACATGAACTAAAAAATGACATCATACTAGTAGCTCGAGGATATGAGCGAATTCCTGAGAGCCAAACAAAGATGAAGCCAATATTTTCGCAATATGTTAGCATAGAGCACATATTTAAGGTTTCAACGTTCGTGCATAATAACTATTTTTTAACGATTACATACAACAATTGCCGTATTGAAAGCATTCGGTGAAAAGTGACATTTAGAAAACTGTGCAGTGGAAAAGAAAAACGATGATAGAAATGAAAAATTGTCGCATTTATTCGATTCATTCGATCCGATTATAATTCAGATATGTGATCCGGTCTCTTCCCAATCAGTGTTTGAAGCATTCATTGCTTTTATTGAACAAAGGTACTAGAATATAATATTTGATTAACAAATACATCTTTTACGATGCATGCTTAAGACTGTGCTTTGAAAAGATGGTATCAGCAAGATGTTCGGTGTACGATACAGAGATCGCTTCATCTGCTGCTTTTGATTGTGATATATTACAATACAAAAAAACAATGTGTCACAGCCTTTGTGATGGTCCTTTTCAAGTTGACATTTGCGTACGTAGATGCTCTTTGTAAAAATTTGCTATTCCCTTCCGCCCGCCCCTCTCTATTCGCCGACTCCCCCTCCCCCTTGGATACTTTTTATGATGACGAAATTGGAAATTATCTAAAGAAATTATTTATGGTATCCTATACAAATAGTAATGTTAAATACTTGCATTTTATCTTCACCTTTTCTTGAATTCGTTAAATGAAATGTTAATGATGGAATCTAGAAGATCGACAAACGAATAAATGGAGACATCGAAAAGATGAGTATCGTGAAAGTAAATGAATTAATGGAAAGCGTGAAAATCTTTATAAGCCTTAGTAGGGCTCATGATTAGTGAAGACTCTGTTGACGGATCAGTACGAAGCAACAGTATTTGATGCATCGAAACAAATTGAATTAATATTCTTAGAAAGCCCTATTATGTTTCATGCATCGTTACGGCAGAAAACTGATGAACGATATGAAGCACTTTGTTTTCTATACTTGATTTACTTGAAAACAACTCATAAGCATTAAAACAGCATAACGCATGCACACACATAAAAAGTTTCTTTTCAATTACTTCCCTTTAATTTCGCGCATTAATTTGCGGTAAAGTCGGTAGATGAAGAACAGAATCGGATCTTTTTCACAATGATGCGCCGAAACGAGTGAAGAAAAAAATGCAACAAACCTCTTGCCTTTACACTCGCAATCTTTTCCACTCGCCGACAAATGACAGTTTGAATGTGTTGCTCATCAAAAAGAATATAAGAGCTTTTACTCTCATTTTTGGGGCTCACAGACGAAATAGGATGTATTATCGGAAGCTGCTTGTGGTAAAGCCTAGCAAAACTTTAAGCAGCAGCCCAGTAATATACGACGACCACAATAGCAAAATTCAAATGCTGGTAGAAAGCAATGTGAACTACTATCGCTTGCACAACAAAATAACTCGCAAAAATGCCAATTTTACGTACTTATCTGCGTAATGTTTCGCTGAGCTGCGCAAAGAATTTGCAAAGCTAGGTAAACATGGTGAAAACGTCGCCAAAGATGGGTAATTGTGAAATCACAACGATCAAAGCTCAGTAGCTTATCATTTATGCATAACATGTAGGTGCATGGCACAACATTTATCGCATTTCAGCTATATTTGAAGCGGAAATTGAGGGTTCAACATCGCAGCAAGCGTAACATTCATTATTTTTCGGTTATGCTATTATTATATTAGTAGCTCGAGACCCAAAAAATAACAAAGCTTCAAAATGTCACTCGAAAATGCACTATCAAAATCTAGTGACAATTTGTTCCGAAAACTTTTTGAAGCCGTCCAAATTGATCATTGTGTTTATGGTGCTCTACGGTAGCCAAGAAATAACTCAGAAAGAACATTAACAAGCAGTTGCTCGACAAATTACCCTATAAAACAAGTTATTTCTTATCATGCTTATCTATGAAGGTTTTTTTGATTCGGCAAAATTGACGTTAAATGAGCAACTGTAGTACGACCGCTAGAAATTGTAAAGAAAAAACGTAACGCATTATCAGCTAATTTTCGAGTGTATCATCATTTCTGCTTTGCATTTTTTAATTTATACCATTTAATAGTCTGTAGCACTACATCGATCGTCTCAGTTGAAATATGGCAATTTTGTTTTCTCTGTTGCGCTTAGAAAGCTGCCTCATAAGGGATCATAGCCACAATCTTAGAAGTGATACGATCGGTATTGCTCCCCATAACAATCCGAGTGGCACTGCATCCCATAATTTATCTTGTCGTTATGGGCAGCATCCTGAACGGTTCAACTGCACCTCATCAAATGCCAACAGCTATCCTTGCAAATTGGTCGAAATGAATTGAAAAATCTCGAAAACTATAGATGATAATAAATTAAATTCAGAAAGGTAAAAGTCGTTATCGACTGGCAATTTTAAGTGAAAGTATTTTGGGTGTTTTATGCAAAATATGTCGGAAATGTATACAACGGTCCGAAACATATTTCGGTGGTAGTGTTGAGAACATTTGGGATGGGTCGACTAATGAAAGCTTCACTTACCATTGCGAGTAGAACACTATAGCTGCGAAAACGAACACCAATTGGCAGCAACTGGTCATATCGGTTCAATGAGCCAGAAGCACCAACCTCGTGAAGCTCAACTTTGCAACGCTTATATAGATCAATTCACGTTGTCTAGTAACGTCAACAGTGTCACCGGAGCGCGGATGGGCGTGGCTTCTCCTAGCACCATGCGATTAGTTAGTCCAACAAGACTACCGTAAAATCACGCGTTCACGTGAGAGTGTAGGCGTGAGATTTCACGCGTTCCCTGTTCAGTGTTCATAAACAGTTTGCTTCAGCACAGACGAGGCACTAAACTTTCAGGTTTCGAGGGTACTCGCTCAAACAAAATGAAATTTAAACTTGCATGTATTATACGAAATAGCACATTCAAAGACTTTGCTTGATGACCGTTAACGGAAAGCATATGATGGTGAAATATCAATTCAAATTTCTTCCACAAACTTCAGCAGTGTTTCAATCGAAAGCATTTTATGTTAGTTGCTTTCTTCAGCAAACACTACGACGAAAATTTGAACCCTCACCCAAATACGAAGACCGCGATAGATATTGTTTCAATAATAAGTTGAAATGCCATCATGGCACATAAAAAACCGCACCTGTAGGATAAAAATTCAGGGAAGGTGACAGAGCTAATGAGTATCGCTAAGAAAGTTCTACACAGAAGTCCAAACTCGCTCGAGACGGCACTCGAAGTATATTGCGATATTCACAGCAAACAGAAGAGTTAATTTCACCTATGTAACCAACTTGCGCAAGAGAGGACCGAATGAGCAACCAGATGAAACATATGCGGCCATCGAAAAGACGAAGTCAAAAGCGCAAAATAGCTTCTAAACAACCCGAGATGTGCTCATAATGAAGTCGTACAACAGGTGTGATAATACAACCAACTGCTATGAGCATTCATTTTGACTTAGTTTAAGTCGGGTAGGTATTCGAAGCAACAGCAATTTTCAGTCCAACAGTCGATGATAAATAATGAGTGCAAAGAAGCGGATTTTTTGAAAAGTCTGCTAAAACGACTGAAAGCGATATGCAGAAAGTCCTCATTGCTGAGGCTATAAGAGGCTAGGGCATACATTGTTCATGTTCTGTTGACTGTGAAATATATCGGAAAAACATGCCGTTTGCCTCAATTGCACCATACTAGCTATCATCTATTTTACACTTCATTTCACAAGGAGCTCATTTCCATGTGCAAATTGGATTTTGCCCGCTTAATCGATTGCTACACTCGCTAAACTCTCCTAAATGCGATAAAGAAATACCACCTGAACTTATGTAGAGGAGCCAGTTGAAGATGATATATTTGAGAGGAGCCACCTGACCACATCGAACAACTCGCTCACTCAACCTCGATTCAACTTTTGAGCATGGTGTAGGTGCTGGTGCAGCATAAGTGCTGCGCTTCATCTCCTCAATCCCTGCAAACAACCTAATTAATATCTCCCAATAGCGAGTGATTAACTATTGAGAATATCAAAAAAGGCAACTAACGAAGCTATGCCCATGGATTGTTTCATACCATGCGGCCGTTGTCGAGCAAAGGCCTGTATGGCACAAGTCTAGCAGTTCGGAAAACACGACACGTTTTTTTGGCGCATGATGGCATAATGCTGATATGTAAGCATTAAACGCGTTGCTTTGTTTGCCGAAACAATATTTTATACGGTAAAGTTGCATGAGAATTTGCTTAGGATGACGTTAACAAATGTTTTAGATAACCAAGGTTCCAATATGGATCCAACCGACCAAATGGTTGGTACTTCTGCGCCACTTTACTGTCATCTCATTTCAAACTCTTCAGCTATGCCTCCCAAACTTCTTTCCGAGCGGATATGTTCTCTGTTTTTCGAGCAGCTACACGATGTTTGAAGATGTTAAGTGCAGCACGTTTTTTGCTGTTTCCCACATTTCGCACATATCCAAGAATGGCTTTTAGCGCTTCCTACATTATACTCCTTCTAACCACTATTCAGTATGGTCCATATGCTAGGAAGGTAAAGAGCTGCGGTGGGTGGGGAGAAGAGAAGCGAAAAGGAGAAGGGCTGCAACGGTGGATAGAAACAGGGATGGGGGATTTTGTTATTTCCAGGCTACTCAATTAAATAGTAGTATTTTTCAAACTGCAGCAACAAACATTTTCAAGTTCAATTACTAAAAATCTGTTGCCTACATTTTCGAACGTGGCCCAGTTATTGGAGTAGGTTGCAGACAAGAAAAAATGAATATGATTTGTCGAGATTCTCTTAGTCTCTTTGCTGCTTTTGGCTTTTTTCAAATGGCCGACTGAAGGTTTCGTTACACGGTTAAATATTTTGATGGCTGGACTGCATAGCACTCTCCCCCTTCTATAGCAAGTTCTTGTCCAAATCACAACAGTGCCTCGTTATATATATATAGCAAGTTCTTGTCCAAATCACAACAGTGCCTCGTTATATATATATA
>JAARMF010000021.1:73947-150871 GCA_022844705.1 Toxascaris leonina | reverse complement strand
TATATAGAAGATATATATATATACATATATATATATATATATATATATATATATATATATATATATATAACACAGCCTTCTGCACACACAAATTTTTCGATTACCACCAACAAAAACTCGTCCCTGTTGTCGATGGAAATACCATGTCCTCGGGTCCACCTCTGATGTCTCATCCCTCTCTTTCTTCATTTTCCTTCAGGCACCTTTTGTTACCTATATATCCGCTTCCTTCGAAAATTTCCACTCAGCACAGCATTATTTCAGAGCATCGCCTAGGTATTTTTGAATGCAAATGCTTCATAAGATTCATATTTAGATGTTTGTGAGCATCGTGATTTGAGTGATTACGAGTTAATTTGGATTAATCGAAAACGCTTTCGATGTAAGTCAGCACCTTCTGATTGACTAGTTTAGTAGTCTTATAGCTTAACGGCGGAATTCATTTTAAACAAAGGTCTAAAACAATTTTGCAACTCTATGAGGATATTCTTTTCAAGTGTCATTTCCAAACAATAAAGCCCAGTTCTGTTGACTTTATTCTCTCTTTTTCCCCATTTGAGTGGTCTATAAAATGTGAAGAGAATTTGATGTACATTCAATATTATTGTGTAACGAAATATTCGTATCGAAATTTATTCGTCCAGCTGTGACACATTGTAGGAGTCGACATCAGTCTCTCTCGTTGTTGTTTTTTTTCGGTATAGGAGTCGATTTGGGTTTATGACGCCATTCAAAAATGAGTCCTTGATGATTTAGTCGAGTATGTTTTTTCATGACGATATGGCCGATTACTCATTGAACTGTTCGGACTCAAAAATACAGATTACTAAACTCAAGTATTGGATGTCAGCCGCAACTAGACGCTCGCTATATGTAATTTTGCAAATAAGTCGTTCGTCCTCAATATTCAAGTGGTGCTCGACAACGAATATCCGTGCTTGCCCCATATGGTGTGTTTTGGTGAAGTAAAATGTGCCGCACGTAAATGCGTGCACATATCTATGTATCATGTGTGTGTCCGTGTGTATTTGTGTGGTTTGTGTACATATATGTGTATAGGTGTGCTTATCGCTCGCAGATCAACCCGCAGCTGTAACCAACTGCCCTAATCGATCTTGCTTAATTCTGCAGAGCGTCTGAGCTCGTCGATCGACGATCGCTTTTTCATATCGTTCATACTTCTGCATTGCCAAGCGTTCGGCACTTATACGATATTTTCGTAAAGCATTCCTGGCGACGAAGCTAATCTTCATCGAATTTGACCAGCATCTTTTTATAAAAGAAGTATCAGTTGAACGAACTGCTCGCAGAACTGAAATATGAGCCATCAAACCATCTGGTTTTCAACTCGAGATCTTGAAACCTTGAAGGGGGGAGGAGGAGGAAGAGGGTGGGAGAATTTTGCGAAAGGTGGCAGTCGCTAAAGTCGTTAAAGACAGATTTTGTAAAAGCTGACCTACCTGTAATCGCAACACCAACAACTGGTCGGCAAACGTAGTAAAACTAAAGAGTTGTGTGCTGTTGTGCACTCCGATATACCTCCTAGTATTTGTCTGCACATATATGACTTACAGATCAAGACAGCTACAACCATTAGTTATACATTCATAAGATTTATAAGATCACATACGACACCACGTATGACTTTTCTCAATCAACCAATTTCTTCGTCAGTTCTGGAAGGAGTTTGCCCGAGAAAAAATAGCTTTCGCTGAAACTTAAAAGAAAATTTTCCCTCACACGAATAAGACGATAGCTGCTGTGGAGGATACGGCATATCGGTACTATACAAGATGCATCAATCTCGATTCCGTCAACGGGTAGCTGATAACAATGGGACTTTTTTTGGAACGACTGCTTGGCACAGCAATTCGTCTCTCGAAGAAACTTGGCGCTACAAATATTTATGAACGATGGAAGTATTAGTTGTACGGAAATATAGGCGTAATGCACGTAGAAAAAGTACTCAATGGGATTCTGAATGTCGCTGATTGTAACACCTAAAACGATTTTTGAAAGCGATCAACGGTTTACGTGTGAATATACGTAACAGTAAATGCGTTGAAAACACGCTTATAACCGAGATGAATGCTCAATTGTCGACCACTCCGACTGCAAAACGTTGTCGCATCTCAGTGCTTCTTGATGCAGTGGGAATTTCTTGCAACATTTATGCGTTGCGAATATTGCGTCTAGAGTCTTCGAATGACTGCAGCTGTCACTAGAGCTAGTGGTATTGGAACCTTGCTCACTATCGCATTATTAATTACCTTATGTAACAGCCGATATCATATTTTGTTGGAATCATGCTCAAAACATGCATACGCTTGATGGCTTTTTTTGGAAAACACACTAGTGGTATCTTTGTTGAGAACCTGAATCATTTTTAGAATGTCATATATATTTTTCCCACTAATATCAAAATATTAATGATTCATTGCTAAGTGGTTTCCGTATGAAGTAGTGCGTATTTACTAAGGAACGGAGGTAAGCGCGATCATCACAACAGTTAGCATTGTTTACGAAGTGTTGCGATATAAGCAACGCTCAAGTATCAGCTTACATGTTTGTGCTCCAATGACCACAAAGTGGACATATCCAAATCTTTAGTGGTCACAGTCGTAGTGCAAAGAGATTGTGCTGGCTTGGTGTTGTTGCTTGGGTTGCACTCGTAGCTCACAGCTGATACTACGTGCCGTGTGTGACCTTCCCTACGTTCCGTTTGTGCCGCCCACCCGTCAGGGGATAGATAGCCAAATGCGCTCACTTCGCTCCTATCGCAACACGGCTTTGTGCAATCGATTTTGCGTTTATTTTTTCTTTGCAGCTTCTTTAGGCAAGCTTGTAGGTGTAGCTGACATCGCAATCCCGAATTGTTGCAACTGCTTTAGAAAACGTAAAAGGCAAATGAAAGCAAGTTTGAGCATTTCCGAAATGATCGTGCCATTCTGCCTGCTAATTTATTTCCTTACTTTGACAGCCACTGATTAACGGTAAATAGTAATTCGCGGAAGATCATTTCAGCTGCGCTCCAACTTTTACAATATTTGATGGATTTGAAATGTGATCGAATTCGGGCTGGAAAGAGCTGAAATTTATGTAGGGAGGAGGTCTTGCAAAAAATGGTGAAGACATTCATGGGTTTGAAAAAATTGCAGCAGCGGCGTAATCAAGCATGGAGGTCGATTTTGCAGGAAAAGGAGGGGATAGGAATAGTCTTTGACAAGAATTTCGCAGGGTGGATGTTCCAGCTTGTCCAGAATGTGGGAGAAATGTTGTGGTGGGCAGAAAGGGGATCTCATGCGAGAGGACGACCAAAGCGACGGCTTCCCAGGTTCGCCGATGCACCTACCAAACCTTCTAGGTAATCGAATTAGCGTACTCTGATGATGGAAAGTTATTCATAAAGAACATCTCACATAAAAAGAAACATGAGCACGAGCGAAATTGTACTTGGAAAACGCGATCAAATGCGCACTTACCAGTATCAGGTGATCGTATAATTGCAGCGCAAGTCTTCCCTGCTTCAATTGCCTTCTGCAGTAAGTACAAGCTGCTAGTTGTAGATTTTTTCACTCTACTGGAATTGCACACAACATGGATATGCCTTCTCTTTTATTAATAATGGATGGAAAAATCAATCGTATTGTGCTGCTTTCTGGTTGGGTAGTTAAAAATAGAAAGATGTGAGAGGAAATGTTCTCAGACAGAAAATTTCGCGAAGGAGAGATGAAGAAAATGGGGAAGATAGCTAAGGAAATAGTATGCCTCATCCCAGTTTAATGGGAAAATCGGATTCTTTCTTAATCTGAAATCGAAAGGTCCCAGTGCATCTACATCTAACTAAACTGTACATATTTTCTGCTGCATACAGTGATCATAAACCTTTGTTCATCCGTAGCGTGCCTGTCAACATTGTTTTTGTGCAAACCCTGAAAAACACCAGCTGCAACTATTTGGAGGTATTTTATTGCCTTACATGATTAGGCGCATGCTGAGAAATTGCCGTTTGGTTTATTGCATCCTTAAAGTGATAGCAACCGGACGTGATGTTTTTGAGCAGCTTCCTTTGTTGATTATCAGGCACTAGAGCATTGTCTGCAATGCAGTGTTGAAGCGGACCTCAGATTACGTCATTTATAATAGCAATCATAGAGAGAGGGAATGAATAGTGACTCCCAAACGATGATTTCAGTATTTCTGTGCTGACATTTTTCTTCATTGACGTGAAAAAAGTAGGTCGTTTTTACTGCAAAAAATGAGTTTCTGCAGCTTAGTAAACTTGCAACATACTATAGAATTTGCACTTTTAATCTTGGTCTCTTCTATGCTAAGCTAAGCTTTCTGGATGTAATCGCTTCGCTTCGATTGTTTTTTAAATCTACGTCTACATGTCTCTACATTTGCCTGTATGACGTCATTGTTAGATATTTTTCGAAGGCAACAACAGATGTTTAATTAGCTGCTTTTTGAAAGAAACTACTTCATTTATAGCGAAATTTTTGAAACACGCATATCATCACTCTGACACTCGAAAAAAATTACACAATGCACACAACACAATGCGTCTTGACAGGCGTACACAACGGCTGCCATTATTCACCAGCGAATTCTTGCACTCTTTCGCTAGCCATCATCTAATTCTTGAAACTTTAAGCTAACTTTCCTTGCTGTATAATAGCTCACCTGCAAATTCGCACTGCTTGCGACGGGATGTTCAAGAAATTAATGAAATTCTTAAAATTTCTCTTGCGTGAATAATAAGTCGCTCTTTCGAACCATCACTTCAATCCGGAAGTTCCAGCTCTGAAATTGACCCAGGCATAAGGGGGGGAGGGGGAAAAGAGGGTTTCAAAGTATTCCACCGACCGTTTTGCGCTGCCATGCTGGCTCATTTATCTATGATTCACGATCATCTATGCTTTCGTATGAAAACGTACCTGCAAACCAATTAGTGCGATGTCCACGACTTCGGAGGTTCTCAGGAATCTCTGTAGAACACCATACCACTGGTGACTGGCCGCATGCTAAGATAGCCTTTGCTCAACGTAGAGCTATTCTCCAATAAGCCGCACTTCAAAGAGTGGCTGTTTTCATAGCTTCTTGTGAAACATGCTCAATTAAACCGGGTAGCCGATAAGATCTCCCATCAGTGAGTTGATTCAGCTGATGAATCATGGGTGCAGGAGAGTTCAAGATCACAAGTTGAAATGTCTTCGCATCGTCGTCCGAGTGCTGAGAGTATTTGGCGCTAGGACGTTTCGGCGCCTGTTTGGACGATAGGGCGCCTTAATGCGGCGACATTTTAGTGTTGTTACAGTGTGGCAAAGGGAAACTTTCACTGTCGCAAGTAGGCACGTTGGTGGTGTCCCACTTTGCCACGGGCAATTTTCTTCTCTCGAATTGTTGCAGAACATTATTCATACATACCATTCGCAGTTGATGATAAACCACACTTAAAAGTTCATTGGATTGTATTTGTTGATCTTTGCGTGACCGTTCTTGCACTCAAATGATTGCAATAAACTATCGCAGGCGCCAACTTGGCCAATTGTTAAAATATGCCTGTCGGATTAACACTGGCGTTATGACAATGTGGCACCAAATTAACTGCGTAAAAGCACTACAATAGAAAATCTTCAAAAATGTTTGTTTCTTTCTTATCTCTATGAAATGCTATCACATATTCTCGAGGGGCTTTCTTATATCATCGTTAATTGCAGAAAATACTATCATCTGCTTGCATGCAGATATTTTTCTCGTCGCATAAAATACGTGCATTTTAAATCGGTCTCTTTGACGCATGTTTGAAAGATAACATTAGTCACCTCTTGAATCGCTAGAATTGTAAATAATCCTCAAGAGGAAATATATTGCTCCACAAACATTTTCCCTTTCAGACAACGCCACTAAGCAACTCCCATGCACTATGTAAATGGAATTTCTTTGCATTCTACTTCGTATTCTCCTTATTTACCATATATTGTTTCAGTCGTTTTCATCACCTTTTTTAAGGCCCGTCGTTCATTAGAAAGGTCAGCCTCTTTTTCTATTGGTAAAGTTTACAGCTTCGAGAACAACGGCTATCCTCATTCACTTAGGAATTACTATGAGAGTAATCCATCACAAAAAGTTGCACGAACAATGAATCATTTCTATGCAAAAGCGATATTTTGCCTACTTATGAATACATCGCCAGCAGGCCGGCCACCAGGCGATGTACTACTGGCCACAGCAATATGGAAAGCAAGAACGCGGCAGACTGCCAACAAGATGGGGTTTCGACTTCTACATGGCACTGCTAGGACGCGGCGAGTTCAGGATCGAGAAAGATGGAAAAATTGCCAGCTGCATCGATGGAGACAACGACGAAATCGATGAAGTCACAGCTGTTCAATGTGATCAATGTGATGAATACATCAGTGAAACGAAAAGTTTCCACATCAAAAAGTTGACGCTGAAATATGAGTATTCAGACCAAAAAAATGGACTTTTTTCTCGAATCGCCCAGCTGTTTTCTTTCATAACATCAGGTTTTTGTTTGAGGAGGAGAAGGGGATAGGAGTGAGGAAACGAGAAGTCTCCCAATTTGCCAGAAAAGCAACCATTTCGTAGATAGAAAATCATAATGGGGTTTTGTGTAAGAATTTTTCTCGTCATAGAGTTTGCACAACTAACTTTTTTTTTCTTTCTTCCGCTGAAGAAATGAGACGTACATAAAGAATTTTCTCTTCAAAAAGTGGCAAATGACCGAATTTCACGGGCAAAACAGCCTTGGCGCTTTGTTTGATCTTTGCGAATGCTTAAACGAGCAGGACTATAGAATTATGAAAGTATGTTGGAAAAGTTGGAGTAAAGTTGCAGGAGTTTAACTTCCAATAATCAGTTTTGTCAGCTACATGAATGTTGCTCAGCAATAAAGTGCTACGTAGCAATATAATACTGCTGAAGGGCAATGTTAGTGGTTATTATTATTGTTGCGTCGCATGAGAAGGCCTGTATGGTATCGGCAAGATCTAGCTCGTATGGCAATGCCAGGAAAGGCTATATGCCATAACCAAGACTTAGTACGTATACTATGGAGAAGACTTGACTTCGAAGAAGAAAGTTGTAGGTATTGCGTGACAACGACCGTTCGTTTCTCTTTATTGCAGTCCATTTTTGTTGGCCATCATTGCGCGTTTTCAAGCAGACAACTGTCAGCGCTTGTAACGAAGACTTCAGCACACCGCATCATCATATTACTTGAAGGTCCTATTGACCACAATGTGGGTACATCATAAATTTCTTGCGTGCTGCATGGGGGGAGGGGGGAGGTGGGGATAACACTGATTCTCTTTCTTCTTTTTTTGCTCAAAATGTTTTCAGATTTCTCTACATTCAGTCCTTTCCTGTTCTGGGAAACTGTTTTTTAAATAAATTATTCCGTTCTTTTCTGTGCCTACAAAATTACCGTTGTGAGAATTCTGCTGTTGTTCTTAAACTATTCCTTCACAAGAATAGGTCTACAGTTTTCACATTGCTCCTATTCAGACCGACCGGTTGCATGAATTTTCAGCAGTTGATTAATAACAGCTGTTAACGCTTGTAAACAAAAATAAACATTTCATGTGCATATCAGACATACATCTGTGCAGCAAATTATGATGGCGTCTTATCTTCATGCGAGTGTAGCTATTTGTCTGAGAGTTTCAATGTGAGGTCTACCAAGTTATATTTAAGAAACTTTTTCGTCTATTTCACAGTTCTTATGAATATGCCCCCTCGTAACCCTCCGCTCCTCTTCCTAACCAGTTACATCTATCTTCATCCACATTCAGTGCCTGCAAAACCGGTACTAGACAGTTGCAGACGCTGAAATGTTACTAAAAATTTGCACGCATCTTGCACCGATCGGCATGGAAAACGAGTATTTTTTTGTCGAAGAACTGTGCAAGGGTTCGGCTTCTTTCAAATATTGGTCGCGTTATTACGCATATTTGATCGTTTTTTTATCAATTTAAGGCAGTGGTTGGAATATTAAGTGTGAACGCTTATTTCCTATTTATACATAGGTAGAGCTTTTTCCTCGCGAGTTTCCTTACTTATTTTCTCGTCAAAGATTTGATGAGAAAAAAATCACAAAACCCGTTGCAGAATTTCTCAAATCTCATCCTTTCAAAACAAAATTTTCCTTCTCCCATATAGCACCGAATCAGAAAAAGAAAATCCAAGTTTCCGGAAATTGTTACGAAGCACTTTCCAAACTTCTTAATCATTTCCTCCTATTCCTGATATAAAGTGATATTCTTTGTGCAGTTTGTTATGCTTTATCAACAGTTCCATACATACAGAATGCTTTAGGAAATAAAAACCGTTGAAGTGATTTATTATGAGAAAAAAAATTCTAAGAAAATTTTCTCAGTGTTGAGAATGCTTCTTTTACTCTCTCTCTCTGCTTCTTCGACAATGAATTTTTTCTCAAGCTAATGCCACACTTTTATTCATCTCAATGCAGTTGAGTTATGAATTTTTTTCGAGGTGAGAGATTGGCCATCGATATGAATAAAATTTTGACGATCAATGGCACTGTAGCACGTCTCGTTTACCTATTCACTTTTCAATACGCGCATTTGAAAAGGCTCAGAACTTTTTTTAAATTGTTTTTTCTTGTTCCTTTGAAAATCGAAAAGCTAAGAGATCTTTTCTTTGACTGTCCGACAGAATGATTACTTGACTGGAGGAATTTTTTTTCTGAACTCGGAAAAATTACCTGTTTTTATTCGTTCCCAGTAAGTGACGGTCTTTCAAAATTCCTCGCATAGAATTTTCTAATTCTGTTCAAACGACGACGAATGTATTTCACTCAGAACCCGATTAAACAACAAAAAAACAGCCGTTTAACCGGATTCTTTTGAAAGAGTTCCCTTGGGTAGCAATTTTCCCCTAAGGTGGAACAATTTAAGACAGGAAACAATGTTTTCATTAAGGACTGTTGATACCGGATTCTTTCAAAATCCAGGTGACGTTTTGAACTAAAGAAGATGTATCAGAGGAGCGAAATGGTCTAGAAATTTGTGTTCCATATCGAAGAAAAAATCTAAAGACATTCTACTTGATTCATAATCAGATGATTTAGGCATCAGTTGCACTGATTTCGAAGGGAATGCAAGATCTTAATATTCAGCAAAAATTTTAGAGCCGTCAGGGATTCCTTGTCGGAGCCTGCGCTATCCAATCAATTTTTTATAGAATCCATTAGGCAGCAGAGAATCTGTGAGTGAAGAATATAAAATTTCTCAGAGCCCTTTGAAAAATATCTGAGTAACAGACTTATTTCACAGAAAGAAAGTAAAACCAAGTTTTTGAAATCAACGTAAGTGCATTGCAACTCACTATTGGCAAAATTTTACTGTCGGCCAGTATAAGGGCTTCGTATTTCCAACCTCTGATCCTCACTGCAATGCCCTTTGTCTTCCTGTTTTTGAGACAAATTTTCATAAGCGTATTTTTCATAATAGTGAGTCGTATATTTTCCCGCATTTTAAATTTTTTTCCACCGCAAAATTTGTTGTTTCTGCATAGGACTTGGTAAAGAAGATTATCTGCTGCATTTTACTCGAGACTGTGCTGTCCAAGTTTTAAAATTCCAGCTCGAAGCATCCCCGAATTCAGTGAATCGGATTTCTGCAATCAAACTCCATGTGTGGGCCTAATGGCACCGTTGTTGACTTGCAAAAGTGGCCTATGAATATACACTTTCGCGCACCAAAGAAGTGTGAGCCGATTGAAGTTGCTGAAAGATTCAACAGAAATAGCTTCACTTTAGAAGTCGCAATCAACGTGTATGGTCAAGCACGCCATATAAGCACGGGTTCAAATAGACAAGCCAAGATATCCTTATGAGCAAGTGGACTTAGAAGTTTGGGAGTGCGAGTGAAAACGAAGACGAAATTGGTCTCCTTTCTCTCATCTTTGCAGTCGGAATGCGAAACAAGCACACAGCTTAACAATAAAATTACCAGGTGGAAAGAATCTTATTTCAGTTGCTATGAACAAATCCGGATGTTCTATGAAGCATTAGAATAAGATCAACGTAAGGATTATGTCTTGCAACGAATGATGACTGCAGCTATTATTGTTCAGTAACGTTTTTGAACATTTATGGACGCGAGAAAGAAGTGGCAGCAATGGAAAGCTTCAGTGGAAGTCTTCGTCATCATTTCATGGCTCTATGAAAATCTGCTTGTTTTGTCAGCTGATAGTAAGCTATGACTTATTACAAACTTTTCATTTAATTAATTTGAAAGAAACAACGAGGATAGTATCGTATATTTATGAGAACATGTGCTATGCGCTATAAATCAATAAAAGTCATTGGTAGCGGTTTATGTTGGTCAGTGGAATTTTTGTTTTTCGAATATTAGTAATTGACAGCCCTCTCCCCTCCCGTTCTCCCTTCTTGAACTACCAAATACTGACATTTTTGAATTTCTTTAAAGCATTCTCGGATGGCATTTGAGGCAAGCTAGAAGGTTTCGGTAACAATCATTTCTATTTCTCATGTTGAGCTGGACAGAAGGAATATTATTGCAGCATTCTAGCAATGAAATTGTAGCGAAATAGTTGAGACTCATCGATTTGTTTTCACTCATCCGAAGAACCCCAAGTGGAATAAAATCCATTTAGTGAAACACTTCTGTAGAGCTTGTTTCGTACTGCTTCGGTGAATGCTTTGGAAATGTTTCAGCAGAGGTGCAATAAACTGTTCGGGAAATTTTACTGTATGGGTGGATCGTGATGTTTTTTCTTTTGTAAGCGGTTCTATCTCATTCCGACAAAAATTAATCTCCGAACTGTTCTCTTTTCTTCCTTGGTATAGGTAACGATAGAATGCCAAGAATGGTACACTCTGATATTATACAAAAGCATATTATGATAGTCCCTTGCAAAATTGCGACTTCGCTACTTCAATGTAGGGCAAGGGTGGCAACGGGCCAAGAAGGCTATGCCAGCGGAGCTTCGTGCTCTGGCAGGTCTTACCAAGCTGGACAGGCTTCTTATGGGTACCAGGGTGATGATTACGTATCCGATCCCTAAGGGCCAACCCGGCTAAAGCGAAGCGGTGAAAAGGCCTGCTCGCCTGGCCAGCGGGGTGGCGTCACTTATTGGCTGCAACAATGCAAAACCACAGGTCTCAGTACCCTAGTGGAAGCGCATTGTGACCGGTAGCGTCATCGACGTTCGGTAGTCCGGTCAATCAAGTGATCAAGTGATATTATGATAGTTGCATATTTTGTTCGCATGTGTACATATGTAGACGTGTCTTTCAGTAGCTTTGAGATCCAACTTTCAAGCAATGTATAGGCAAGAGATTCGCCAAATATAGAAATATGACTGTAAGCATGGCCACAATTTTAACCAGTTTGCCGTGTTGCCTCCTCAATGCGTCGACGAATTTCCCACTCCTATAAGCTTATCGTTCTCAGTAGTCTTGCGCTGATAAATAGAAACGTCAGATTAGAACACTATTATAATAGTGTCAATCAGTTTTCGGGCCTCATTCTCGACGATAGTGAACAGTGAAATCAATTTTGGCGTTAACAATTTCTCCACCCCCTTTTTTTCAGCGCACACAATACTTGCACTGTATGTTTATTAGCACTTCCGACGAATTCAACCTTTTGGTCCCCTCATTCTAAAATTTTAGCATTCCGTTTCATTTAATGATCTTAAAAACTTGTCTGAGAAGCAATAACCTGTGCGGCATAAATTCAAAAATTTATGAATCAAGCGTTTCCCATATTATGTGGAAATTCTGTTCTATTGCGACTATTTCTTTTGTTGAACAGTTGAGCTCTCCTGTTGTATCATCTTCGATGAGCAAGTTTGCCCATTATAATTCGATATATCTTGTCAACGATGTACTGAATTTAATCGTGCTCTTTCGATTTCTAAATAATTAAAATCTGAAATTCGAGTGCTACCATTACAGCTGACAATGTACTTCAAGCCTCTAGAGGTAAGCAGTTTACTAAGTAAGGCATAATACACCCCTAATGCGATAAGACTCAATACCACCGAAGGAGCTGTACTGAAAGAGTTGCAAATCTGAAACAATGAACTTTGATGGAGGAGGAAAGGGCATTTCAATATTTACAGAGTACAGATGCCTTCGGTAGGCAACGTTGAGCCGAATCTTTTTTTCATTTTAAAGCTTGTCTTCATCGCTTCAAAGCAAATTTTAATGTCACTTTAGAAGCACAGTCCTCAGAAAGCAAAGATCTTTCGAGGGCACCCAATTTCAATAGGCAATAATGAAGTAATTAAAACTTTTTCTAGCCATTTTTTTTGCCCCGGGCGGATACAAAGTGCATTGAAGCTCACATCACACAATCTCAAAAATGCTATGTTAACGAATCGTCACTCCACTTTTTCCATTTCTTTCTCTTACCTAGCATGCTCTAGAGATGCTATGATGATTGTTTAACGACAAGCTGTAGGAGAAGAGGGATGGAAGAGAGAAAGATGAGATAGCCCAAAGTTCAAAGGTTGAGAATGGATTAAGGTCGGAATCGTACTAGGCGAAATACTGCGAAAAAAAAAAGCAACTAAATAAAACTGCCGTTTAGGTACGGTGCATTTTTTCACATAAATTTCAATTTTAGTGGATATAATTCCTCAGGAAAAAAGTTAATGGCAGTGAAGATTTATAGCAGTAGAACTAAGAAGAAAAAAAAATAAAGCGATAAGGAATAAGATAATCTTCGCTATTACTTTCCCTCTGTGCTCACTGTTTTCACTTTTGCTCGTTTGCAAGTTTTTTCAACGCTGTAATTTTATCATAGCGCATTGATAAGACCGCCGACTGTGCTGAGAAAAACAGAAACTTCCGAAATTCGTTCACATTTCAGGCAAAAACCTTGGTAATTCTCCTCCAATGACAGCACCATTTGAAATAAATAAAGAGAAAGTCAAAGGGAAAAAGAGGTCCCTCATAATTTTTCTAAGTCCAGAGAGATACGTGTGGGGGAGGGAAGTATGGAGAGCTTTCAGCTACAAAACTGAAGGGGGGCATGTCTCATTAAAATTAAAGACGAAAGAATTGCTGCCGATTCCTTCTATAGTACAACCAGAAATTCCGAAAAACTTCTGGGACAAATACATCGTAAGAATTTATTTCAGGAATGAACGCAAAGAAGATGCACCACTATAGTCATTGCTTTCACAGCAGCAACATCCCATTATTATGATTTGAATTTGCGAATAAAAATCCTCAGAGATGTAAAGTTTCTAGCGTAATGAGCTTTCGCATCACTATGATTCTCTAAAATGTCGCTATCACGTTGAAGAAATTATGAAGGCTTTCCTTTATTTCGTTCTCCCGGATACATTCTATGAGACGCACTTCAATGAAGGTCGCTCGTAATTTATCCACTGACTTCGAACCAAGAACCATTTGCTAACACAAAGCTTTTGCGTCTTTTTTTGCACAGTCGTTACATACTGAAGTCAGAAGTGCACTGTTTGTAAATATGTCAGATGCGCTGGCGATCTTTTCTTGCTCAGCGATCGTGCTTTATTGTAGGAATGGTGGAGAGATGGGATGCTTGTCGCTGGTGGACTAGAACTTTGGCAAATAAGCTAAATAAATAAATCCTGGAAGCTGAAAGTTTACAGCGGAAGCAGTGGGATAAGAAATAGGGGAGAGAGGAAGAACGGACAGGGGGGACCACGTTGCTATGACAGGCCAACGGGATAGCCCATCGGGCTGGTATGGCGTGTTAATTATGCAGCACAGCATGGCACATACACATCGCCAGGGTAGTGCCATCTATGAGCGCATGGGCGAGGCGGAGCGTGCGAGAGTACGCGAGCGGTAACTGGGCGTGCGAGCGATGGTGCTGTTTGGCAATCGCGCAAGGCGTCCATTGGGACAGCCCCATCCTTCATCGTCCCGTTCATTTTCTCAGCTTTTTTCCTCTCTCCGAGTGGTCCAGTTTTTAAAAGCTTTAGTTCCATTGGTTGGAGATGAAATTTTATTGTTTGGATTTGGGTATTATATCGATGCTTCTCAATCAGGCGACTTCTGTCGTCTAAGCTCGAAGAAATATTCAGCCCTATAGAGCTTTTATTGCTTCAGATGTCGATGCACTCATTGTCTCCAAATTGAGCGTGTTGGACCTTATTGACGTCTCATTTCCTCGCTCACCGTTCAGTCTTCGCGCTTGCATTCGTACTTCCGAACGGAAACTTTCTTTGTTTGTTTGGCATCCAGTCTAGCCAAACAATGTGTTGGGCTTACAGCGGAAGTGTCTTTTTTTCTGAGAAGAGAAAAGATTTGATTAGCATACTTGATTATTCATTTTCTAAGAGAAGCATAGCAACGTATCTTCGGGGCAGGATATGGATATGCAGTAGCTCGCTTCAAATGCATCATTTGGAGTGATGGAGGTATACATGATGCGCCTCTACTAAGATCGCTTGCATAATTTGGTCGTTATTGCCGAAACGCTGTTTTCTCATCATCGAAAGCAGCGCTGTTGGTATGCTTTTTGTGTGTTTGGTGTTCATGGAAGTGCGAACAACGCTGGAAACACGCATTATCTGTGTAGCGCTCGTTTCAACGCTCCTTTAAAGGCCCAATACCTGTTCGTTTCTGTGGCGCTCGTTGCCGCATAGGTCGAGTTGGGGTTCGTTTGCATTCAAGACACCAGGCCTGTTTATTGTACTAACGTTGTGTTCAAGTCGCGGTGCACTTTTTTTTTCATCTCCTTGCAGTGAATCATTTCAAGAGCTGTTGTCCATTGTTTTGTGCACGTGTTCAATCGAATTCGACGCTGTTGTGTAGCGAGTACGAGCGGCCAATGAGAAACCGCATTTCCTCGCTTATTTGCCCTCTGCCTTCAGTACACGTCTGCTGTAGAAATTTACGAACGATATTACTCTCTCTTTGAACAATATCGCTGCACCCTTCGCATAAGCCTTCCCTTCCTATGGAACTAGCAGATACTGACTGATTGATTTGGTGTGTTGATGTGCCGGATTCGGAATATTGCAAGCAAATGTAAGGTGCAAAAAGAAATTCGGTGACAGAAAAAAAGACAACTTCCCTTTATAAACGCTTCATCAGTTGTTTTTTTTTCTTTTTTTGAATATGCATCCCTACATCTCGTTCTTTTCCCACGTATAGTTTTTCGTATTTGGTGAGCAGCATAGCCCCCCCCCCCCCCCCCCCCCCTCCCCCTTTCCTGCCCTTTCCTATACATACGTCCATTCTGAAAATTTGCCACCGTAGCAAGTATGGAAGCCTGAACAAAGAACACGGTGTACATGAGCACTGACTCATTCATAAAGAGCAAGCAGCACAAACTGGGCAGTGACAGCGCTTATTTCGTGTTTCAAGTAGTACGTGAGTGAAAGTCGCACCCACAAACAGTATAGCGAAGTAACGTCGCTCCCTTCCACCCTTCTCCTCCATTCCTCCTCCCTTCCTAATTTTACGCCTCAAGTTGCAATTCCATTGTCGAATTGGATGTGACACGAGTTGTGAAAGTTGCCATTTGCTGCTCATTTCTGTGCGCAGCAGTCCGCATGATTCGTTGGCTTACGCTAGTGGACTCCAGCGGAATGCCTTATTATTGGCTTGAGGTGTTTTTTTAAGACAAGAGATCAAGTGGAGGGAATGCGACCCCATGAACATAAATTTCTTCGTATTTTGAGAGGATAGGATGGAGTGTTCATCAAGGGGGAATAGCGTTTCCTTGAAGCTAAGAAAACAAGCGTGCAACCGTCATTTCCCGAGCGTCGTAGTGGGAAGGTTGGACGGAGGAATTTTATAGAGGGTTTATTCAATATAAGAAAAGTATATTGCAATGCTTCGACCTAATTTCGATGCATTTTCGCATGATATACTGCGAACGTTGAAAATTTTGTTCAATTTTTGCATTCATCGGTTGTTCCTTCGATGCGAAATTTCTCTAAATATGTGAAAGACGCGTTTCTGTCTGTCTGTGTGTTACTGCGACTTGTCCATACAACTACGGAAACTGGAGTTACGAAATACGATGAAAATACTCCATATTACACACTGAAATCTATAAGAGCTGTCATGTTAATCCATTTATAATATCTTAAGGCATACAAAAGAGCCCAAAAATTTGTACATAGAAGTTTTCATTACAGTTGGGGCCATAACATATGTAGAAAGATCACTGTTTCGCCAACTATTTGTGGCAACAGTCAGTTCGCTCGAAACATAGATGCATGGTCTCCTATCTTATTATTTGCTATTTCTGAAAGCGGTCAGACTGATAAGGAGGGAGAGAGGGATTGCGTAAGCGCGTATTATGCCGGCTATCTTGGTGTACTTTTCCACTTGTTGCGTTTTAACCACGGTGCATTGTTGGTGTTCGTTCATTGACTAGAGCCGGTGAGGTGGTTGATTTGGAGCTTGAGTTCAGGATTTCATAGGGTAATAGATAAATTCGAAAACTACAGCATCATCCCTAACAGATATGCTTGCATGCATTTCATTTGCAAAAATGGTGAATCGTCTCCAAACTGGCAACAAAAGTTTTGTGTGAGTGTGGAAAAAGGGAGAGGAATAGCGATGATTTGATTCGATTGGCACTTTTGGCTTCGATGTTTATCGTATCTTATACGCTTATCCATATTTATGGAATTGTAGTTATTTTGTGCGTATTCAAAAAGTGATTTTTCAGTCTTCGATCGAAAAGTTCGCTGCGACTATTGCAAAGTTTTACGCTGCTTATTGTTGGAAGGAGAAATTGTTTTCTGGCGATTCCGCTGCGCAATGCACATAAATTCAGCAGAGAATAACGAATTGTATGAATGCAATAGTGACTTTTGATTGCGCATTGTAGTAGAGAAAAAAGCGGTTTGATTTTCGCGGACATTTTATATTTTCGGTTCCCATCTCAGAAGCCGTTCACATTCTCATGATTGCACTTGAGAACCAATAAGACAATGACTGAAGATTATAAGGAAGATGACGTCATTATCTCGAGACTGAATGTTGAAGTTTCGTGGCCAACAATTGTTAGGCGTTGAAATAAAAAAGACAGCGGGATGTGTAGCTGAAAGAAATGTCTCTTTGCAGTGCTTCATGCTGAATTGTTTTCCTTTTGTTTCACCTGTCCATTAGTTCACCTTCTAAAGGTTTGCATTGCATTGTCGTGGAGTATTTTATCGATTGAGGGGGATAGCTAGTTGGGAGCGGTTCTCGTTGCTAGGAGTTGTATTAATGAAGCATACAGAATGATGTAGTATGTGATAGGCGTAGTTTCGTGATGCGGCTGTTGGGAATTTTTCACTGATGATAACTTATGAGCGAAATAATCGCTGGCTTTTTTCTTCTATGAATGCGATCTTTGAGGTTGTAAAAAAGCGCAGTTCAGGTGCACAAAAGGATGCTACTTGAACCTGTCAAAGATTTAGAAAATGTGACAAACGAATCGAATGGAAGTTTTCTTGAATTGTTGAGGAAGTTCGGCTGTTATGATTATTTCTTGAATCCGCGTCGTACGTCTCCAGGAGAACGAAGCGATTCAACGAATTTCTGAGTGAATTTCAGCTGCCGTTCGAAATTAGATCTTATCGATATTGTATTTTTTCTACGAACGTATAACGCATTTATTTAAAAATTTTCACTGCTGCGGTCCATGAAAACTGTATCGCGAGATACGTTGAATGAAGTGTATGTTGCACATTCAGTTATTACAGACGCATAAAACAAGTTGCAAAAAAGAGAAAATTCAGTGGTATAAGTAATGCAGTTTCGATCAGAGTCAATCTCTCGGTACTTTTATACGCCATGCCTATGAAAAAACTGCACTCATTTGTAACCTCAAACCTTGCAGACCTCAATGTTCACAGTATTTCAACGTTAGCTAACTAGAGAAGCACTTGCTTCAATCGCTTCAGCTTTTGCCGACGAGAGGAGAATGTGCATCGAATGCTGCCTCTCCTCTATGCCACTTCCGTTCCATACAACTTTGCTTCAATGGGTAGCCATGCATCTTGTGTGGAGTAACGTGCAAAAAAGATGGCTAGGTGAGTACCAATCTATATTCGTATGAGGATGTGGAAGGTGCGCTTATTTGAAGATTCTCGTTTATCTCCAGTCGACGTGAAGTCATGAAGGCGGAGGTTGAAGTGACTTTTTTGAATTCAAGAAAGAAGTGCCGTTAAGAGTTCCAATATAAGCAGGCCCGCTGGACAAAAACACCAAGGCATTTTTAGTGTAAAAACCGGCATATTTTTGAATTTCAGTATTCTGAATCAGCTAACGGAATGCTCCAAAACGAACGCAAAAGATGTATGAGTGCGCTTTTCGGTCGCTTACCGTCATCATAACTTTCTAACAGCGCTAAGTTCTATCAGTGGATTTAACTTTTATCATTATTTTGCAAGTAAATGGCACATCGGAACGAACTCGATATATAGCACACTGAATTCATAGAAACGATCAAATTTTAATTCCAAAATCGACCGGATGACGCGTTTTCTAACTTTGTGCAATGCAGACATTTTTATTACTTATTTCGAGAAGTAAATCGAAAACGAATTGGAGTAATGCATGATTTTGTTCAGCTTATTGCCGCTAATATTGATAAAGTGACAGAGAGATGAAATTCCGCAAAGAGCTATGCTTTTAAATCGGTGAAAAGCTCATACGCTTGTTTGGCTTCTTTTTTAATGGATCAAACAATTCTCAAGTTGTCTCTCTGTTCGAGGCGGTTCATTCCGAAATGCTTGAAAATGCTCATTTTTCTTCGTACGGCGCTTAACTTTTGAATTATGGTTAATTTTGAAATTTCATATCTCCCTCGTCACCAAAAGATCATGCATACGACCTTGGATGTAAGGCTTTTGCTGGGGTGGCATAAAGATGAGATCATTTATGATTCGGCATATCTGGAATTTCTCTTCTTATTTTAGAGGCTCATACGAAATCATTCGCTATCGTCTGATGAGGCTCTTTGAGGAGGAATATTTCATAGGTCATTCTGAATGGGCAGAGCTTGTCTGTCGGTTTAATAATTTCAACTACCTGCTTAATCACTTCACTTCTTCGAGCGAAATCCTCGAAATCCGATTTTATTTAGGCTCTCTATTTTCATGTAAACTAAGTGGAAGTAATATATGTGATGAAAAAGCTTTAAAACGGTTCACCTATTTGCTTAGATAGTATCGAGTCAAGCGATTCTACAGTGGTGAAGATTCTCTTTCTTTCCTACATTCGTTCTACCATGTGAATGCTGTCATATTTTCTAACACTAAACGTCGTACCGCCCTATTCTTTATTCGTCTTCTGAGTGAGAAACAATTTTGACAGTATCTCATCCCACTTCCATATTTATTCCATTGTTCATTCCTCCCTCCATCCCTCCACTCCCCGTTATGTGAGATAATAGCTGTTACAGTAGTATTCTTCAAAAGCGTTTATCGCGAAGGTTTCAGTACAACAGGTGTTATAGAGGAAGGCGAAAGACTTGGGAAAAACATGCTCTTAAAAAAGGAAAAAAAACGGCAAAGATTTCGTCGAGTATAATATCATCTATATGTTCTGGTCACATGTGTTCATCGCGAGAGGGCAAATGAATACGAACTGCTTTGCCACAGGCAATTTATCTTTTGCTGTAGTGTTCCGTTTGCTGCGTCGATACTTCCGACTTTTATACAATTTGATATACCCCATGTTGGCTTATTATGAAGAACAATTCATTTAGCTTATTATAAGAAATAGGAACATTTTTCAAAGAGGAGTTGAGCGATGGATGTGATGGGAATGTAAGCGATGGTGTTTATTGGTTGTGGGGAAAATCTGTTTGGGGCTTTGTGGTTGAGAGGTGAACGATAGAAATCGAATGCAACGAGAGCAAATAAGGTTTTTTATGGGCGAAGAGGTGGTGTATTAGTCATCACAAAATCGATCCGTTAGTGATGTTTGTTTCAGCCACTAACGTTATCGCATTCAGCTGATAAGCGCTTGTTAAATTCTGAGCGCAGTTATTAGGATTGTTGGCAATGGAATATGTATGCTGTATCACGGGATTTCTGAAAGCATTTTACAGTTGTGGATGGCGTAGGGTTTCCATAGATCTCAAAGAAAGAAGAGGCTGTCGATAGTGGCATCTGTTTCAACGTTATTTCCAGCTGTCCTTTTTTCTGCTGTTTTATGTTTTATTGGGAAAGTTTTTAAGAGACACGAAAGAGAGACTTCCGTACTGTAAGTACGTGTAATGTGTAACCTGATAATATCGTCAGTGCACCTGTTGAGCCCACATTTCAAGTGCCAGTTGACTCTTCTCGACCTCTAAATTGTTACCTATCTTTTGAATTGAACCTGCGGTTATTTCCAGTGTTTCTTTTGTTGGGGCCTTATGGTTGAAGTTTTTGCCACTTCCATTTTTATTATTTTTGTTTTCTCTTTTTTTCCCCACATATATGTGGACGAATGCCTTCCCATATTGGGAAATTGAAATTTTCAAGGAATTAAGAAACTTGATGAGGGCTTCATAGGCGTTTCGTCCGGCTCAGACTGTAGTATTTGAACTAGGGAATATCAGAGATTTGCTTCCTTCGATCGTTTAAGCCGATGAATTCATTCTGAATGAGCAGAGCACTTCCTCCAGCGATGCGAACAAGAAACGTTTCTTTGCTTGGAGAATTTAGTGCTACAATTTTAGCTCTATCAAATGCTTGTAAGTTGATTGCATAATTGAATTTCTCACTCTGTATTTATGGCAGACTTGAGCAGAGTATCATGAGTCATCATGTTTGATGAGTGCATAGTAGCTTGATTCAATTTGCAATTAAATAAGGTGGTGAAGCATGCGTGACGCTTGCCTTCGCGATTCGTTTCGCTTGAGGGAACGCATTGACTCTCGCGGTGAAACGATATGATGAAAGCGTTTGGCCATTGATAGTCAATAGTGGATTTGGCGAGCAGTGCCACCTGCAGAGGCAATAAATATCTTGATGTTGCTGTTGATGAACACCGAATATTCGAGGTGACCAATCCCGAATATTGAAGCCGGCGAGTATCGGATACGTAAAAAGTTGAGGAAATATTTACACATTTGATGGTCACCAGCAGCAACATCAACATATCGCTTTTGAGAAAGTCATCATGCGTCTTGTACAAGAAGGATATTTGCATCGGTTGCAACAAACATTCATCTATTCGCTATGTTGATTTGTTTCCTGAACTATTAGCGAATAAACGGCAAAATGGGATAATCGATAACATCAGGGAAGCGACAACTGTAGCTGGACGGAGTCATAGTGGTGAATGGTACGAATAACTTGCTGGAGTTGTACTTAGAGAAAGAGTGATAAAGTATAAGCTGAAGTTCACAGATTGGCACAATGTTCAGCGAAGTGTGGAAGTGCTATGAAGCGTACGGGCACTAAATGTCAGTGAAGGCGTTAAAGGCCAGCGCTGCGGGTCTGTTCCCGTTCGCTTGCCTTGTGGCTTTGTCCGTCCGTTCCGAAGACAAAGGGAGCGCGGTGCGACGTCTTCTAGACAAGCTTGCAGCTCCATATCCTCTAGTTCTGCACGTTTACTTATCCTCCTGCTTTCATTCATAGAAGCCGTCTATTTATTCCTTCTTGTCACTTCTTTAATACCTGAATAAATTGCGCCTTCCCCCAGAATTGAACGTGTATGTGCGCAATTCCTGTTTTCGTTCGAAGTTGTATTTCGTTTATAGAGTTTCCGTGTTGATAGACGGGGGGAGGGTGGAAGGTGACTTATAAGACAGTTAGCTTTTATAGTTGGTGTATATTCAAGGCATAAGTTGGGAAGGAGTTGTAATAGGGGAGGGAGTGATGTGACATTTTGTATCTACTTTCGCTTTCACACTACTCATTTCAACCGGGTTTCAGCGTTCTGGGCTAAGCTTAGCGATGCCCCAACTTGCAACTTACGCTTGAAACATGTTAGGTTTTCTGTAGAATGCAGCGGTTTGCGGCGTTTAGTTTTTTGAGTGAATTTCATTAGTAGTTTTTTAAAATCGTTTTTTGAAAGATTGCGAATTCTGACATAGCCCAAGGAAGGATACGGAGCTGTGAAGAAGGGCAGTGAACGAGAAGGGTAAGGGAATGGGGAGGGAAGAGAGAGAGAGTAGTTCCTTATTCTTATGACGAGTAAAATAAACTGAATGAGAGTTCCCCTCATTAAGGAAACAATCGCACTTTTCGGGACGCATGTGCGCTCTGCGTTTCTCATCCATACTTTGCTTAGGCCACAAACGCTGAAATGGATTTAACGCTGAAACATTCTAGTCTGCGTTTCCTCGCTTTTTTTGAATATGCAAGAGATGACCATTTTAAGACCTGGCTTTTCTTTGCGTCAAGAAATCCTGCTAGCGAAGCAAGCGGGAAGATATTGGATGTAACAACTCCCACCTCTAAGGACGCATAGTAAAGCTTCGAAAGCTAGTGAAACTTTGTTTTTCAGAAATTCGAGAGTTTTTATCTAAAGATGCGCGAGCAATTTTTTTTCTCAACATTTCAAAGCTTTTGCGTCTGTCGTGTTTTCTGGCCTGACAATCGTGGTCAACTATCTAAATAGCGCCACGTCTAAGGACGCATAGTAAACTTCTTTCACCATTTCTGTGAATAAAAGATGGCTTTCATTCGGAGGAGAAAGCGCCAAAAATTTTGAGTATTTTGGAAATGCATCATTACGTGTCCCGAAACTTAGTGTTTTTTTCGAACTTAGTTTTTTTTGCGCGCTATCAGTTGACTTAAAGTGCCCTCCAAAAATCAGCTGGTGTGCGCATCATACGCTTTTTTCTGGGACGTGCATATCGAACCGCACAATCGGACAACAATTCACAAACTGGGTGTTGCACAAGCTGTGTTGAAATAAATATTGGGCTTTATCGCGATGTGTTCTAATCATGGCCGTGGGTACGAAAATGAGCTTTATGTTGTGGTCATTGTGGATCACCCCCTGAGATCTTTCTTCTTTGGAAAGCTTAGTACGTCTTTCTCCTTTCGGGGGGGAGTGGGGTTGGGGTATTGTTGTTTTAGATGAGGGGAAATGCAGCACTCAGGTCTTAACAGGTATATCGCTTTACATGTATTGTGGCGTTCAACTTTTTTGTCGCTAATGGTTTAGCTGTTGTTGTATGTGTGATGGGCCACAAGCGAGCGATAGTCCCCGTTTTTAAAAGAAAGCATTCTGTCGGTCTCACACAGTTTGGCCACGAAAACTTTGAAATTATGAGGGAAAGCAACAAAAACTGATATGAAAAAGAGAATATAGCTATCTGCTGAAATGTCGAATATGAAACAGTCTGAGAAAATTGATCAAAGGTGCGAAATTTTTTAATGAGAGATGTGCGGCTCCATGGACCTCACTTTCTTCTGCTTGGTATGTCTATTGATTATGATAATGTGTGAGTAAGTTTCACTCTGTAATTATTTATTCATAGTATTCATTCATCGGAAATGCTCGCATAGAGATGTCGACTCAAATGTGTTCATGCCTGAAGATTAGATGATGAAGAACACTTCCGAAATAATTGTGTACGACTTGCTCAAGCATTATACATCAGTGTTCAACTAGTGCCTCCTCTCAATCAGTAAAGCGTCTCATTATGAAAGTGCAGCTGCAGCATTCACGAGTGAGTAACTTGTTTGGCCAAAAGCGTCGAAGTTAATGCTGAGTTTCGCTGCAGAATTTGCTCCAATCTGGGCTCTTCACCGATATGCACTATAATCGAGTTGTTATCAGTGTATGACCTATGTTCTGTTATGTCGGCAAACGCAATGCGTATATATATATATATATATAGTACAATGCTCATTCATAACGCAGTATATAGCTTTAAAGATCTTAACACAATGTTCAGATGTGGAAGTAAGTAGAGCAGCAAATGATGGTGTTATGTTTGTGATGAACCATAGGATCCGATTAGAGGATGCTGTTTTGCAGGATTTGTGCTCGTGCCGTGGCGAGGATAAAAGCACTGAGGATTGTGCACCACGAGTGTGCTGTAACGGCGAGTTGCGCGGTGCAGCATTGCAAGTTATTTGCTGCACTATTAGCACAACGAGTGTGATGCACTCGTCGAAGTGCGTATGCTTGCTGCTTACCTCGCGAATCCTGCTCCATTACTGATCAGGCTCCATAGTACGTCGCGTAAACGATGCGACTTCGTCATCTTTCTTCACTCGCTACGTTCTACTTCTCTATTACGAGTCTTCTGGTTGTTCTTTATTTGGCACAGCTGGGCTATTCCGCAGATGTTGCAGGTAGGTATCGTTTCTGGAGGTTGACTTCAGTCTTTACGCTCAAGGATTCTTAAACAAAAGAATTTTCTTGTTCACGTACTAGCATACTCGATCGTGATGTTTAAGTGAATAATTCTCATAGTTCGAATGAAGTATGGAGCTTGTGTTGTTGGAGACTGCTGGAGTTATCAGAATCTCCTATTGCGGAACAGTTCCATGGTTTACAGATCAACAAGTTGATCGTCATTGTTTTATTGTTGAAGTTGGTAATTAGTCTTTTTTTTTTCTGCGTTTTTGTTGCGCAATGCCGAAAATTTTGGGCACGCATTGCGAGGGACAACATGGTTCTGAATGTGTGCCGCTGAATTTTATCTATGAAGATGCAAGCTAACGTCAATAAAAAAACACTGACGAAGAAACATTGCCCATTTTTCTTCAATGTAATCGCGTCAGTACGTTGATGCATTTTGTTTTCTATTGATCCTTGTCTGTCTTGGCGAAATTCCCTTTTCTCTTTTTTTCTGAAGGTATGTAGCTTATCGTTTGTGTCTATACAATCACTACCAATTCATCATCCTTAGCTGAAGCGAATGAAATTGCTGTCTTCTCATGCATAAACAAACAAAAGAATGAACAAAATAGGTAAATAAACAAATAAGTAGTTGAATATAATAAAAAATAACTGAATAAACAGATACGTATATGTTCTAACGATGGCGCATTTTGAAGCTATGGTAGTAATCTTTCGGCCAAGTGTTTTAAAATCTGAGCCGCGGTCTTCACCCAATCGACAGGCATCTAGTTGATATTTGACGGCAATTTTATTATATTGTGAGGCGATGAAATGAATCTGATGCAATGGGACGTAGCTGGCTTGATGCATGTCTATATATATATATATATATATATATATATATATATAATGTCACGTGAGTTATAATCGCGCACATTGCTCGAATGCTTTATCGGCTCGACCATCTGTCGTGCATGTTTGCGCCCGCTGTCAGCACGTTCAAATGGCATTTCCCGCTCTAAGTGCTGCTGCTGCTTAATTTTGGCATTGAGTGTCCACTTCATATCCGAGCTAGCAAATCACACGTCCGAGCAAATCACATCGATGCATCGTTCTGGTAATACCACAGCTGCCTTATCCGTTTTATCGGCTTTTGCAACAGTGATGCATTGAAGAGTGAATAATACTTCTGACAATAGTATGACATATGCTGATGAAAATGTACTAAGTGGTTTGCTTTATGCTTGACCGTTCAAAATTTGAGGTAAAATGTGCCGGTGAAATTTATTTCGACAAAAGGCGAAACTGAACAAGATTGTCGTACAACCTGGCATATAACCTTTTTCTACCCAGCGCCTAGTTTTTTTGGAATCCAGTTTACTCCAGTCGCTCACCACCCTCCAGCCTCAACTACACCGGCTTTGAACCTGGCACAAAAGTTGTTTTCGCTCACTGAATCCTTAGGTGATGCATGCAGTTGTTGTGCTTTGTTGGAATTCTAGCAATAAAAGTACATTCTGTTGAACTGAAAAGTCTCCAATAAACTTTCTTTACTGTAGAAGGTATTGGAAAATAAAAACCCCCGACGTACTATTTGAGGTTTGCGGTATCCACGAATGTATGCAACAAAATTACCAGGTGATTTACTGCCGTCTTGTCGTAACGGTTATCTAAACTTCTATGCTTGCTTGCTGCTTTAATTGGTCATTCTGGCCTGTGTGACAGAGTTCTTTCTTATCGAAGATAATCCCTGTGCAGGAGCATTTCTCAATTTCCTCTCTCAGCTGGCCATATTGTCATGGATTTGTGGGGTTTGGGATGAATCCCATTCTTTGGACAATTTTTGTTGGACCCTTTCAGCCGAAAGTTGTATCGTTGTTATGGATTTCTTGGGTCTTTTCTGTCTAGTGATGATCTCATTAACTCCTATTGAAAACTGTTATTATTCGATAGGGCTGCTTCGAGGGTTTTTTTAAGGTCACAAAGGCACACTTTTAATCTGTTTTGCTTTTTTCTTTTTCACTTACATGCCAGCTGTTTTTTATCATTCCCTGTTCCTGTAGTTTGCTATGATTTTTTTTTTAAACATTTCACCACTGTGTTCCCTGCGCTCCATTTTCTTATTCCGCTTTTCACCCATTTTCGTGAAAATTTTGCGAATGGGTTTCGGGAAGGAATAAGAAGGGCAATTATGTCCTTCACGACGCAACATTCGTTGCTCATTTCTTCAGGTTTAGAGGGCTGATGATGCGTTTTGAATTTTGGGGCCATATTGAAGGCGCTGTTGAAGCTCACGCTGCAGTCAACTTGCTCATCAATGCGCTGACATAAATATGTCATAGCACTTTGGAGTTGAAGCTCTTGAAGCACTAGCGTTGTGGCATTGATAGACGAGTATACCCCTTGGCGACCTGATCGAATTGGAGAGGGGATTTCAAGCAGCTGATGGATGGGCGGGGTCTTTTAGCCAGTTTATTTCGAATGCGTCGTGAACTAATCCAATTTCGGCGATGAGGGAAGAAGATTGCGAGTTCGTTGCGTGTGGAAAAAGGGGGCGAATAGATGGAAAAGCCGTGAACGCGAACGATTAGTTGCCATGATCGAATAATTGGTTGTTTACTTCTTGCGGAGCCTATTTATGGCTAAGAATGGTCGACAAGGGGATACTTAATTGGGTTAGCTTGAAGGTGCTGCATGAATGGACAAGCAGTCGTTGCTAGAATGAGTAGGTATGCGATTTATTTGTTGCTTTGTTTTTTCCCCATAGATGTCGGTCTCTTAAGCGACACTGCTTAACCATCATTGTCACATAGATCGTAGATGTTATTGCGAGAGCGGCTGTGCTGGTGATTTTAATTTGCTTCTCACGAATGAATTAAAATATCGATTTACGATGCTTTACGGAAGTGAAGATTTTAGCGAATTCTAACGTATGTGAAAAATATACTGAAGGCATGAACATGGGCAATTTCATTTCACTTCTTTATTGAAGCGATTTGAAGTTGCGATTTTTTCTCGAAGCCATCATTTCTAATAGCGTTTTGTAGTTGTTGAACAAAAATCACTAAAACTGCGCGATTTTTTATGTGGATTATTGTATTATTTTTTATCTGCTTTATTTGAATCGAATAAGACATTTATTCCCATAGGTGTACAAACGGACGGATAATGATGGTAATGGAATTGGCCTTGAAGTGTCATTGGTGCCAAAATGTCTGAAAACATGTTCAGTTTGGTTTGCGAAATATGGATCGTCGCTCTATTTTCCCTTTTCAGCATCAGCGTGGGATTTTTTTTTTTTTTTTTTTTTGCAAAATCCTCCATATGAAACGATTTATCGCCACATCGGTGAAAGTTTTCCACGAAAGTGATATTTGCTATGCGATCGAAAATCGGCTCAATCGTTTTATTGGGGGAAAAATTACATTTCAGTTATGAGAAAGAAATTTCGTTTTTCAATTATGAGAGGGAAAAAGCAATCTTTTATCGTGGAATTTAATAAGCATCGATTGCATTTACGATTTAGTGGGAATATGATTTAAATCACGCTGTATCAAAGGAATCCATATTATGTTGTTTATTTATTTATTCGGTTATCTTTATGTTTACTTACTTGCGCATCTATTTATTTATTCCGTTTACTGTCGCAAAACGTTCGATTAAAATGTCGATTTTTAGGCCACCCACTGAGCGTAAATTTGAGTACTTCGGTAGTTGGCAGGGGATTTTTGTTTTGACAACTGTTATTACTTCAGTGAATGCGTTGAATAAATATATGTAAAAATTCGATTCACTGCGCTGGGAGACGTATAAGAATCTAATAAACGGTAGACAAACGCTGCGAGGCATTATCTTAAAGTATATTGAAAGGTTTTTGATTGATGAGTTGAAGAGGATATAGAGGATATAATCGGGGCGTCTGCCTTACCCAGCATCTTGAGGGCTTTTATGTGAAGTTTGCCTGTCTCTTTTCTTTAAATGTCAACACAGCGACATTTCATTGGCGACAAGAGAGGTTTTTCTTTAATAGATGTGTTCCGACAATGATAGCTACTGGTGGATGGTCGCCAGGAGGAATGAGCTTTGTGTAGTATGCGCATCGAGCCATTATGACTCTTTCGAAGATAGGGGAAGTGAAACGACTGTGTCGAATAGAGTGGAAAAAACGATGAGAAATTCTTGCAGTTGAAGATTCCTTGGCTGGAGAGGAGAATGAAGAGGAGAGAAAGCAAGAGAGGGAGAGAGAAAATAGCCTCACATTACGCCTCAATAACCGTTATATTGATGGGTATCGGACGAAGTTAGTTTCTATTCATTTCTAAAGTTGAATTTTGTTGAGTGTCACTGATGCGATGTGATCGATAGAAATGTTGGATTTGCAGTCGGATGTAGAGTGCGCTGACGGGGATGATAGGTTGCTAATTGCGAGAATTAGTGGTCGATGTTCACTGGCGGAGAATACGCGACGTTTCATTAGGGGAGATGCATCAACTCACCTCACTAGAGACGAAACATTTCTATGTTATTGTGGAACGATTTGTTTCGGCGCAGAGAATGAATTTGATGATGTGCTGACTCTGATTATTTAGGGAGGGGAGGGGAAGGGGGGAGAGAATGATATTCCGATGAAAATGTTGTCATGCGGAATGATTTGTTGAGTTTTAATGAATGCGCGAACACTGTTGATTGTTTGGCGGAATTTCTTGGAGTCGCCACTTCAGCGAATAATGAAGTGGAGGAACACTCAAGCAGAGATCTAATTTAATTTTTTTTTTTTTGAGGATCCGTTTTTTCTTCCTTCTCTTCAGACCTATGTACAACAGTCATTCGCAGTGCAGGATCATCCTTCTCCCTCTAAGACTTGTGTGATCTGTATCTATCCGCACCCGTACCATCTACACAGTGTGGACATTCGAACTGCACTGATTAATACGAATGACCTTGAGCAGATTTCTTTTTTATGCCCCTGCTTGAATTTGCTGTGCAAAAGTGCGCTATGGCGACATCATGTCTGTGAATGTGTATATATGCTTTCCTTTCTGTCTGCCTGTCCAGTAGTTTCACTCAGGCAACCGCTGAAGATAATTTTTGCTGTAAGACGACATACGCCACAACGCAATTTTATCCGTCAGCTTTTTATGAGATCATATAAGTTTGAAATTGGGACAAATGTCACGCATTTTCGTTGGAGGCGGGTGACGGGAATGTTGATCTTTTGCGAAAGGCTTGCAAACGTGGTCAACTTGGTTGAATTATGGAAGCATTGTTGTGCGTATTTGACTTTTTGTTGATCACTTGTATTACTGATTGCTGAGGGGAGCAAAGCGTAAATGTGCGTATCGTACTGGCTGCTTTGATGCCCTTATCTATATGTTATATTCGATTACTAGCTTCCTCGTCCTTACTAAACTGCAAACCAATCAAATTCTTTTGCATATTGATGATGTGAAAAAAAAAAAACTAAAGCAAAAAAGCATCAATGGATCTTTCTTCGTATCATAAAAGGAACGGCAGATGCTAAGTGCATCCTCATCAGGAACTCAAAAAATTCAAAGCAGAAAACGATATGAAGAGAAGTATTATAGAAAGAGAAGTAAAAAAAAAGGGTAATGACAATACACTTGCACTGTAGACAAGCATGTTGAGAGACAAATCAACGTCGGTCAATGCGTGAGGCTGTTAGGTGCACAGAGCTAAATCTATTAAAGCAAGCCGAGTGGAATAAATGGTCACTTCGTATTTGTGGTTGTGAGGGAAATACACGGTGTGGAAAGTTTATAGTGATTTACGCCCCAAACGCATAATGCCAACATGTATGGCGTTGTATTGCAGCAGGTTGTATTGGTTGGTGTATAAGAATGTGAGTGAAACATTTCATCCCAGAAATGGCTAATACCCTTTCTTTATCGATGATTCAATGAGTTCGCAACAAATGACAGAGTAAGATGATCGCAGAAATTTATGCACTTCTTTGCTATTCATAATTGATTACTGCAACGATTTTTTCTTTACAAATGCGATAATTTAGAATTCGGTTGCTCCACCTAATCGATTGGTATTCTGAGTGATGGTGAAAAGACGGTTTCAGTATAGCACTTTACAACTTGCTTTTACTATCAATTTCAAATTATGCATGCTCGACTTCAACTGTTAACAGCTTTTATGATGTTGAAAGCTAGGTCGTTTGCAAATATCATCATAAAAGCTGTTAACAGTTGAAGCCGTGCCTGCATAATTTGAAATTGATAGTAAAAGCAAGTTGTAAAGTGCTATATCGAAACCGCCTCCCCTCCTCCTAACCGTTACTGTTTTTACTTTGATTGATTTCCTTGCCGCATAGTCCCTGCTTGCGTAGAAGAACCCACAAATAAAGTCGCATCCCCATCCTCAGGTGTAATTTCTAGATCTCACATGCGCACTGGACGTTTTCAACATTTGCAGGCAGTGCTGAAATCACATTCATCACTGTGACGTTGATCAGTTCGCTATCGAGCAATATGCGTTTTTTTTTTGCTGGTCACTATTGGTCGAAGATTATTTCCTGGAAAGGTTGAAAAAGCAGAATAGAAATGATGTAGGTACGAAAGTGATCTGTTTATTGATGGTGAGCATCACTAAAATGATGTATGATTTCGTGCAGAGTGTTGCGGATGAAAGTGATTCTATCGAAAAATGGCACTTCAAGGTGTTACTAAAGGTGTATATTTTGACTTATTTGGTCACGCGATATGTAATGGGGTGCATAGTTGAGGTGCAACTAAAAAGATTGATAAGATGTGGAGAGAAGAAAGAGGGCTATAAGCGAGCTGAGAGCCGTAATTAGTGCTGGGCGAGGCGAATGATTTATACATGGGTGCGTGGCGCTCTCGAATACCTTATTACTAGGATCGTGATGCTTACCGCATCTCGTTTCAATCTGTTCGAGCTTGCGGCTGCATCACGTTAGCAATACTGCCGCTAGAAAAATGACACATTGTGCTTCATATTGCCACAGAAACTTTTTGAAATTGTGGTTTTTTTTATGCACCAAAATTGTTCCACTCTATTTTCCGCGTTAAAATTTATTAAAATTCATCAGTTTCACATTCACTCGAATGGTCAGATCTATTTGAAATCAACGGTTGTCAAACAACTAAGATTGCACGTATTTCATCGCTTCAGTTGAACAAAAATCTTGTTTTGCTTTATATTTTGAGACAGCATACGTCAGTATATCAGCCAGCATCCTTTACACAACACCGTTATTAGCAAGCATTACGAAATGATTCGTAAATAAATTCGTATCGGGAAAGGAAGGAGGAAGGTGGGAATGGATAGATAATAGCTCTTCTACATCGCAATCGGAACAGTGCAAACTAGATTCTTTTGAAAACCCTCTATTCTTCCGACAGTCGTCCTCTTAAATCGACAGTCAGCGAAGCACATCCGTCGGCGATACTATAGTCGAATTGCGGAGAAGCTTTTAAGTCGTTCCGTTGCTTGTGTGAAGTGTTTGCTTCGCGTTTCGGTGCAGCTCTGGAATTGGCTTTTTAAGTGCTTATATCTATGCTTGTACTATGAATAGATTCGCCGAGTTCATTCATAGTTTTCCTTTCCAGCTTGCAACTATCACACAGACTGCTGTCCTTGAAAACGAAATGTATTTTTGGAGGGGAGGGGGGGGGGGGGGGCAGGAAAGGGTAGAAGAGTTTCGAAACCATGCAAAATTCAGGTGTTATGAATATGCTTTTATGAAATTAGCAGGTACTCTACGTCGTTATTTTTGTTAGCACCAGATATTTGGAGCGTGGAATCGTTTTTCAACGAAGGATTTAATCAAATGGAGCAACAACAATGCAGAGGAAGCAGTTTGAAATCAAATAAGCAGTAATAAAGCACACAGCAACTTGTTACAGGCGATAGTGAGGTTATTTTTATTGAAAACGACTGAAATCTAGGACATTGAATTGTTCCGTCAGTGGAACTAGATTAATCTATAATTGAGAAAGCAACTAAAGAAATCATTTTCGATGCAACGGTTAGCAGTTGATAGTATATGCGGGTATGGGCATTAATCGGAAGGAAACAATTTCGCCACTTCGGCGAGTATCAAGCGCTATAAAACGATTGTTAGAAGATTTCAAGTTTTCCATTCGTATCCTTTGCTTAGGTTAATGGTCCATTGATGAACTTTAAAAGCATTTTAGTTGGGGATTAATGAATGTTATGGGCTAGCGCAATGGAAATTTGCGAGCGTGTTCATTGTGTGTTCACTCGAAATGCTTAGTGGAGTCGATTGAGGTTTTGTGATTGGCAGCAGTACGTAAACAGATGACAACTTAAGTTGCTATCGTGAACATCATACTGGCGAAGTGTTTGTTGTGACATTTCGATGAACACTTTAAACTGTGCTTGTAGCATCACTGTTTAAAGTTGGCGTGTTAGCGGTGTTTTGGTTATTGGGGGGAAAGCGGATAGCGTCCGGCAACTATCAATTAAAACGCAGTATTTAGGCTTTTATGAGGACACAGCTCGACGCACAGCAACTACCTGGCAATAAAGTTCAATGATTAGGCGACGATCCATGTCTGTTCAACTGCTATAGACACCATCATTTCTTTTATGTGGGGAGAAATTCGGAAGGTATTGGTTAGCTTTCGTATGCGAAAAAGGTTTGTAACTTCACAATAAATCAACTTATCCATTAACATGTGATTCTTGTTGAATGGGCTACGATATTGCAGTGATGCAAATAGGATAAAGAGGATAAAACGTTTCTTCACAGTTCGTATGAATTGACAAACAGTTGTCGTTGTCTTGCTGAAACAAGTAAAGATGAAGCAATTCTGAACATTGTTTTTACCACATCAACTTATCCATTAACATGTGATTCTTGTGGAGGGAGGAAGAGAAAAAGCAAGAAAGAAAGAAAGTTACGGTGATGATGGAAGATAGAGTTTGCGGTGGTGAGATAGAGTCTGGATATCGATTAAATGTTATATCTTTGTTTGCCTGAACATCGCTTTAGTAGGTGCTATGGAATAATTATGGCATCATTTCAGCGCTTGTCACAAAACACTTCCTCTTATCAATATGCTGAAGCTTGTAAGACGTTAGTTAAGAGCGTAACAAAAGCAAGATGAGGCACTCTCACGTGAGTATGTGCAGGTTGAAGCATATGCCAATATTTCCGTGATGTAATAGAGCATATTCACGAGAGTTCCCAAGAAAAGTGATCCACTTTACACATTATAGGTTTGTAGCACCATCTGGATAGTCGCCCTACGTTGTTGGATACATTTAATTGTGCCTTTAAAAGCTCTGAGCGCATCCGGATAGGCAGCATTGTGAGACGGATATCCATCCATCTCATATAGCACGTGGGCCACCCACAGAGATTTCCCCAGCGATCTAGATCAAACCTTACATTCGGGTTCTTGTTTATTGACTTATGATGGGATTTTAACGATCATTTGGTGAAATTGAATATTTGGCGAATTTACTGATCGCAATCAACAGTTTCATTCTCATAACTGCTGTGGAATATTTGAATATAATCGGTTAATTTTTTCGACATGAGAACGAAGTACTGAACTATGGCGAAATATGGATATATCAAATAAGTGCAGATTCGAAGGCGAATGAATTTCGAACATCTACAAATAGTTTTTGCCACGAAAATATCGTTCTTTTTTTTCAGGACATTATTTGTTTATTGGTTATTCACTCAGAAACAATGGTTTATTTAAGCGCAATTTTATTGTTCTTATTATGCACTTGTCGACTGCTTTTTTTCTTCTGTTTAATGGTCGTTGCATTTAATTGAGCGATTTTGTAGAGGATGTTTTGCCGGTGATAACCGAACACCCACTTGATGTGATCGTTGCTAAAGGCGAGCCAGCCGCGTTGAATTGTGCCGCGAAAGGTCCAGATGTGCAAATCTCGTGGTATAAAGATGGACAACGAGTGATAACGAATAAGGATGAGACAAGCTCTCATCGTCTTATTCTTCAAACTGGTGCGCTCTTCCTACTCAGAGTTAATAATGGTGCGTTTATTTTTATTTTTTGTGTTTCTCGACAATTTTTTTTTTCACTCTAAACGATTTTTCAATATTGTATTGACGTACAAGTATTTCTTCAACTGTTCTATAAGAACTTTTTTTTGCATTTGCAATTTTGCAATTTTTGCAATATACAATCAGTTTTTCGTGAAAGAGGGGAGGGGGAGAGAGGAAAGTTTTTTACATTGAGGCCAAAGTTTTCATGCATTTCTGTGTGTCAGGCAATATCGGATTGCAATTTATTTCTTTAACGTGTTCCACATTTCGCAAGCCAACGCTTCCCATCTTTTCGCTCTCCCTCCTCGCTCCCTCCTACCGTTCAAGAGGTACGAGTTGTTCTCTGCCTTTTTTCCGTTATTACAAATTTTCTTTCAAGTTTTGATTTCCACAGAGCTGTTTTATACATCTGTGTACAACAGGTCTTTAATAGACGATGGTTTTTGTAATTTGTAATTTTTCAAAGGCTAGGTTGAAGGGTAAGATGTATGGAAGGTATAGTCCCGTATGTTTCGGGTTCAGATAGAGGATATGTTTAAATGGTGGTTACAGTGATGAGGGCTTCACACCAGCATGATGAGTGCGTATGGTGGATACGACGATCACTGACATCGCAATTAAATAGAGCCGTGCCACCATTTAAGTTTTTTCAGAAGCGCGGCGGTTGGCCTCGCTCTTCTAACGCATTGATCCCCCACATCATATAGGGACCGTTTCTCTCCCTATCGCTCGAAAGTATATAACGCAAATTAGGGCCGTCGCATTTATTATGCTTCTTTTGATGGACGAGAGAAGCTTATAACATGCATTTTGTTGAATTCAGCCATTAAAAAGGTCCAGTAAATAGACATCGCGATTAGCCGTATCGCTGTTGTGCTCCCGGCTGGGTGCTACTGAGTGCAAGATGAAGAGGAGACACTTCTTGAGGTATTGGTAAGTGGGCTCGTGGCGGTCGTCTTTATAAGCTTGAAATGCCTTGAGTGTTTTACCTGTGTAATTTATGCTCTTCTTCAGCACGACATGCAACGCAGCGTAGTTAACCGATTTGAAAATCTTTCGTTGCACAAATGTATCTGAAACGCGAAATCCATGAGTTGTTTGAGTTTCTGTGAAAGATATCATTGATGCCCTGAAATTTTCTAAATGATTGGAAGGGAAGGAGGAGGAGGGGCGATTATTGGCTTTGATATTTCCGCGACATAACCAAAAGTCTTCAGCAGTAGGTGAAAGTTTTTAATAAAAAAGTAAATCTCCTCTTTTCTGCCAGCTTGAGGCTTGGGAGCGTTGGAAAATTACTTGGGACCTAGAAAATTCTCTCTTGAATTATCTCTTTATTCGCCGGGTGCGGGCTGCCCCATGTTAACTTGATGGTGGGATGCTATTTTTTCAAGACTAGTGTTGATTGACATGAAAAATACACCGTTTTTTATTGGTTGTTTTTCGTAAGAGGTATGTGGAATTGGCTGGAGGTACATGAACACGACTTTCTATAGCTGTCTGCTATAGCAGTAATAGAATATTGGATGCAATCTTGCAGCGAATGTTAGGCGGTGCGGACGACGTGTGAAACAATCTCTTACATGCCGCCGACATTTCAAGGCGATTATAAATTGCTGACATTTCGCAGACCGTTCAGCTAAAAAGCTTCCGTCAGTAAAAATTTAAGAGCACACCGGCGGTATTGTCTGTAAAGCTTATTGTGCGTTCTGTTTGCGTAAGCAAAGATAGCCGACCGCAGCACATACCATTAGAGTGCAAGCTTTTTGCTAAGCGGATGCCTATCCATTGAATGTTTGGGTGATTGCCGAAAACGTGGAAATTTATGTGAAATTCCGTTCGTAGTCTTGTCATGATCGGCATGAAGCGTCGCAATGATATTTGATAACCGCATTCATTGAAATATTATTATAGGAACAGACAATTTCTGTTCCATAGGTGCGTTTTCTTTCTGAACTTTCGTCTAGTTTTTTTTATTTTCAGATGTTGGAAATTATGTATGAACGCTTTTAGAGAGACGTTTTGCACTAGCATCGCCCACTTTGGTGAAGATGTCTTGTTGCGGGTTTGTATTTGGACGACGAAAAAACAGAAACAAAAATCGTCGGTTTATTAGAAGAAAGTAGAAGAAATGGTGTTAGGGTCGCGGCCCATGTAGAATATAATTGCAAGTTGAAGAGCCGTATCAAAATATGGGATAAAAAGCGATATCAAAATACGGGAGAAAAAGCCATATCAGAACACCGCCTTGTCAAGATGTGAGTAGAACAGGCCTGTCAAAATACGACCACTACAGAAACGACGAACAAAAAGAACTGGTTGTGATTCAAGAGAGGTTGCGCAACTTAACGAAATATAACATGCGCTGTGAAATCAGCCTGCGCATTGAGATAGTTGTATCACTTTTAAAAACCGATGCTATACGCAACACCACACGTATTGCAACGAAGATGAGGTGTCGGACGACCGCTGAAGTGATGTGCCAGCCATCAGATTCTTTGGAATATATTGATGAGCCATTGCCTAGTGTGTGAGCTTGGAAATGTCCGCCACGAATTCTTTCCAACTGTGGCGAATCACTCGTCTCAATTCTTCAATGCCGATGCTTTTGCATTTATTATCTGAACCTCAAGGTATCCAGCAGTCAGTGATAGAGAAGCTTCTGAATAACCAAACCAGCCTGAATTGCAAGAATTTGAACGCTTGCGTCCTTTCCCTTGAAATCAGTTCACCAGATTCCTAGCTATCTCTTCCCAAGTATGATAACTTGTCTCGAAATGCGCAGTTGAGAACTGCGGTTGTTCGACATTCGACACCTCAAAATTGGGCAAATAAACTTTAACTTACATCCCAGCGAAATGCGATTGTACTCTAGTGCTACACTCACGAACAAAATGCTATGACGTTGTAAAAGGACCGTTGAACATCAGTGTTATTAACTAACGGACATGGACTGTGAACGAATTAAGGAAATCCGATCCCGAAGGACTGAGGGAGAAATAAAAAGTGAGAGGCGAAGAAAGATGGCGTCTAGCCCCGAACTACAACACAAATCAATGAGATCGTATTGTTGTATCTGCAAGAAAGTGAATTTCATTGCTGCATTGAGACGCATTTCAGTTCGATGTTTCTAGTAGGTCAATAACGCACTTGTGTTTCCTCGCAAAACTAGCTGTGCTTCATCTCACATCAGCGTTGCGGTAACGACTTCTAAGACATTTGTAGCAAATTCGAAAAGTTTGACCTACTCAAGAAATTTTCTTGTGCTGTTAGAAGACGAGAGATTCATTCATTCAATTAGTTGTAGTTGAGCGAGTCGAAAATATGCTAATGCATTGATCACTCGGTTCAAAACATTGGTTTTTCAGGTAAAAGCGGGAAAGATGCTGACGCGGGCACATATTATTGTATAGCAAAAAACAAATATGGTGAAGCACGTTCTCGAGAGGCCTCGTTGAAGATCGCAATGTTGAGGGACGATTTCAGGACAAGACCTAGGACAACTCAGGTATAAAACCTCATCGTTTGCTCAGTTCACGAATGTTATAGTTTAGAGTTATGTGGCCAAATGAGTAAATTAGTTCGTACTCTTTGCAATGGATTTCCTTGCATTCGATGCAGAATGTCAACGTGCCGTGTGTCTAATCTATTTGTCGTGTAAGTTTATACAGAAACTATCGTTTAGCTTGCCCTTCCAGGTAATTGTGTGGTCATTGTAAATTCGCAAAGGATGCTCGGGAAGCGATATGCGAACGCTTAATTATTGCCTCATTTTGGCAACGCTGTATAGTAGAGTTCATTAAGTGGTCATAGATGGAGAGGATTTTTTTTTCGTGATTTTGATTTCTATAACAGCCTGGTAACATCTTAACCTTACAATAGCTCTCTCCCTAGTCCTCATCTTTCTCGATACGAGAAGTGATGAAGTGCAGAAATTCGCTCTGGCGATGAAGTGGAGGCTTCGGTTCTGGATGAAATAGTGCTATGTGGTGTGTACGGGAGTCTGTGAAACGAGGGCTATTTACTGAGGTATTTTAATGGCATTTGCGTTTATGCATGTTTTTTGTTAAGCATTAGCTGAAAGGTGTGGAGTCACTTTTACAATGATGCGAGTGGTGTGATGAGGCGGTAGGTGTGGGGCGGGGAGATGAATGGGGGGAGATTGTTGGTCTGTTCTGTAGGGACGAGGGGGCGGGGGGGGGGGGGGGGGGGGGGGGGGAGGGTTGGTTGTTGTTGATGCAGCAATGCAGCATCAATGACTGTTTGTTAATGCTTGCTGATTTCTTTTAATGGTTGTTGATGCGGAGATATCTTATTTAGGAGAGGCTGTTACATCGGTTCCGAAATTAACCTGATTTTGTAATTGCTTTNGGGGGGGGGGGGGGGGGGGGGGGGGGGGGGGGGGGGGGGGGGGGGGGGGGGGGGGGGGGGGGAGGAGATTGTTAAGTAGCAGTGGTCCTTTCTGTTAGGGGTAAGTCGAAGGAGATGCGGTAACTGCTAACAGTAGTCGAAACAGAAGGAGTTGTCTCTGCATGATTAAACCCCTCTTCCTAGTACCTCTCCTCCCGTCCCCGCAAAATCTTGAATGACTTGCATTTACGCATTCCTCCTAGTGCCACGTTATTAGAAACGTCAACGGAAGCATATTGTTTTCGCATAGAACTGTGAACTGCAGGCTGTAATCGGAAATCGAGCAGTAATGGAGTGTGTGCCGCCAAAGGGATTCCCTGAACCGGTGGTCTCCTGGCGAAAGAACGATCGCGAATTTCGACCTCAGGATGACGAGAGGATAACGATTCTGCCAAGTGGAAATCTAATTATCGACAAGGTCTTTCTAATCTTATTCGTACCATCCCCAGGATCTCGTAGAGTCGATTTGAGACTCGAAAGTTTAAACACGTTGTGACCAGTCAGATGTGATCGTACGCAAAGCTCTTTCTTGCCAGTTATCATTGAAAAATGTGCTCATTCGCCGAAATGCTAGTGATGTGAATCGATCTGTTTTATATGAGATAGATCGTTGATATGCTTATACCGTCGGCCGATTTTCGTTGACTCAGAATTTATCGTTTTGACGGCCACGATATGTGTTTGTTGCTTGTTGTAATTTTCCTAGCAGCAAAAGCTGTTCTGGTCGGGTCCATTCAGGTGACAGAACGATTCTGAAGACGCTTGGTGAAACTCATCACAGCAGATTCTTTATGGGGGCAGACTAAGCATGCGTGAGTGACCTTGTTGAGGTGACATATCGCTCACATAACTTTTCTTCTTTATTCAGAGTTTTGGTCGTTATGCGTCTTTCTTTAAATAAAGCAGTCATGTGGTCAACCTCTAACAACTTTATTTAGCGATCAGTTTGTCTGATATAATGATTTTGAGCCTGTAATGCAGTCTGTGCAATATTCGATGTCATTTGTTAAAAGCGTAAGAAAATCGCTACTTGCAACCTTATCGCAGCTCAATTCTCGATGTTTCTGTTATTTGCAGGTGCAACGCTCTGATGCGGGCCTTTACCAGTGCGTTGCAACGAATATGGTTGGCGAAAAAGTTTCAAGCCCGGCACGATTATCTGTTTACGAGAAGCCATATTTTCAAGTGAGCTTTAGCAGTTTTTTCGAGCGCAGCTAACGAGCCTCTCAAAACATTATGTTCCCTAGATTATTACTTTTTCGATAAGCACTTCCTTCGCCCTATCCCCTCCCGCCAACTTCTTCAAAACAGCAAGTTCTGGCAAAATCGTAGAACTTCGATTCATTCATTAGAAGTGATGTCACTTCATTAAGTTGACACTTTTTAGAAGGAATTTGTTTCGAGTAACCACTAATGCAAAGGATTAGATGAGTGCAGCAAAATTGACAGCCTCATCAAGGATGCGCAGAAAACAAGACATGGCTTGGTAGAAAGCTGCATAGTTTCTCCCCTAGCAGAGCAGCAGAAGAGGAAGAGGTTAGTCGTTAAGCCACTGAAGCAGACACTAACTTAACAAGCTGCCACCTTTTTTTAGCCTGTCTTTTGTGCAGCTGTTTGCTTAACATTTTGTAACGTTTTTCTCGCAGTAAAGTAAATATAATTACTGTGATCTGGGATAAGTCATATGGGCCAAATTTCTTCTAAAGCATTGGTGATATTTGATCGATGCAACGAGGTGTCCAATACTTGAGCCTACTGGGATTTAAAAGTTTTGCCAAGAAAATTTGGGGTCGTTTTACTGCTGAAATGAAGGTGTGAAGGTACCTGTGAAGGTATTTTTTTTACTGTGAATGGAGTGGGTAAGTAATATAATATAAGTATAAGCCACCAATCTGTGGTGACTTGTACGACATTCTTCCATTGGTAGAGTATTCTCTTAATTTAAGCAGAAGTCGAACTGTTTGGATGTTTATTTGCCTCATTTTTCACTCATTTTTCATCGTAATTAAACAGCAGCGATAAGCTCATCCAGTCCAGGTCTGCGAGAACACCGAGACATTGGTGATGTTTTGAAAGTATTCGCAAGAGCTGCATTTTGATTCAGCAAGAGCCGAGGGATGTGACCGCAGACGTGGGTACGTCAGTTTTATTCGACTGTCGCGTATCGGGTGATCCAATGCCGTCAATAACATGGAAGAAGCGCGATCAACAAATGCCTGTTGGTCGTGCTTATATCGCTCCCGACAACAGAGGACTTCGTATTGACAGGTGCATCTTCAATTATGTCACAGCTGCTTGAAATGCATTCAGATGGAATTTATTTTAACGAATTCGCTGAGTTAGGTGAGGTTCGGCTAATGATTTATTTGAAATGCGGTGCTTAATGATTGTATAACTTACCGATAAGAAAGAACCAAGCGAAAAACAAGTTTTCGCAACTCGAGAATGTGGCATTGATGGAGAATAGTAACGGAAGCTTGTATTTTCTCTTCCAAGACGCAACCAACAAATATTGACTTATTGAAAATAGAAATATTAAAAACTGAAGGAATGTGGCCCTTGAGTTCAAATGTACGTAATGATCATATCCTATAGCTTAAACCTGTTCACTTCCCCTTGGTCATATAATTTGCCGTGAGGGACCTTTTTTCGCGGGTCGCAGAGGAGTGGTTTGTTGCGGAGCAGTGGGTAGAAATAGGCCCGACGGGAATGATCCAGAAACGAATTCCGCAAAACAAGATTCGCCGCATGAAGTATCGTATCATGGAGTGGTTTGTTCGGTCGGTTACGATCACAAAGTGGTTTTGTTGGATGCGTGGAGAAAACGCTTTCGATGGAAGAGCCGCTGGATTGCTCCCATTGCTAGCTGTTGGTGGGGCACCACCTAAGAGAATGAGGCTGCAGCAGAGCGATGCTGGTTGAAAAGTTTCAAATGCATACGCTACCGTTGGCAGGGATTCTGACGGGGAGTGCATATCCTGAATGCGTGATGTGTTCATCGGCCTTTAGCAATTTTGATGACACGTTTAGTGGACGCGCACGAGAAAACCTAACGTGATGAATCATATTTTGCATTCTGATCTTATTTGCACTCGCTTATTATCTCTCTCAAATAACTTCATGTTCAGAGATAAACGACCTCTCATTTCTTCTACTCAACGATTCGCTTACAAATATTTGATAACAAAGCCTTTCGTTGCCTTTTTCTTGTCTAATGCAAGAGCCATTTTTTTCTGCTTATGTTAGCATAAATGAACTGGAAAATGGACATTAATTTCATCTATTTTAAAGTTTTGCTTCATCTTAATCTTCGTATATATCGTTGTGTTGAAATTTCAGAATATTCCAGCCGCTGAAAAGGAGTTATAAATATGGCAAAAGCGTTATAAGTAGGAGAACGAATCGTTTTGCAGAGTGCAGCCAAGCGATGAGGGCGAATACTTGTGTCAGGCAAAGAATCCAGCCGGGAGTATCGAAACATCGGCCCGTCTTCGCGTCCATGCTGCACCTTCTTTTGTCAAAACGCCTTCCGACGTAAGCATAGAGTCGGGAGGGACGGCAACGTTCGAATGCGAAGCAGAGGGGCAACCTCTGCCAGCAAGTTTCTGGTCGAGGGAAGGGCAGCAGGTTAGGCTATCTCGCTTGAAACTTGTGATTAAGCAACTTTTCTGTAGTTTACACTCGTAGGCATCGGAATGGGGCACCTGCAGTGTTGAAACCATCATCCTTTGGTCTGCTGTTCCAAATTTTGTGCGAGCGTCTACTTGTCTACCGATACGTGTACTTGTTTTGTAAAGCTTACAACATGTTAACTTAAACGTGTCTAACATTTATCATATTGCTGAATTAATCAAATACGATTCTTGGAAGTATCCTCACGGAGCTGTTTACATTCTCATCAGTTTTCTTATCCCAGCACCCTTGCCCATTCTATTACCCAGTTGTTATATACAGTGTGAAAACAGATAGCGATAGGAATCGGTCTAGTGGGTAGTGCATACAAATCCGCTTCCTTAGCTGTAGTTCGCCGAATCTTCCACCAAATTGTCGTTCTTGCCTTCATACTGTGTTATCCTCTATTCATTCTTTTTTGTACTCTCTACTTTAAATTGTTGTCTTTTGCAGTTATTTATTTGCTTTGTTTTCAGCAGATTTTCAGAATTGAAATGCCCATGTCATTTGTCGAGTGAATTATGTGATAGCGTTTTCATTTTCAAGATTTGCCGAATTGATGAAATTCTACTGAGTCGCATATTCTAAGTACTTTTTTTCAGCTTATAGGCGAAGAAACATAATTGTCATAGTTTAGCAGGGTAATCTTTGAAAGCTCTTTGTGCAGTTGTAATAAAGAAGTACTCTTGTTACGTCTATCAGAAGTTTCTTTTTTTTTTTTGCTTCCTGTGCACTTCGTTTGTTCTCCCTACAAGTTTCATATTTCCTGTACTATCCAAGAAAAGACGCAAACACGTTGCTTCTTCCTTTCGAGCGCCACCTACGAATGTTTGTTTGCATTTCAGTCATTTCATCAGCTACATTTGCAAAGTTTTGCACAGTTCCTGATGACTTCATATTCAGAGATGCCCTGAGTCGTTTATAGAGGACAACGATATTTTAAGGATCTGTTGTTTCCTGGGCATACTTCGTTGGATGGGCGCGTCAAGGTTTCACTCGACGGCAAGCTGACGATAACGGACGTTCGTCCAGCTGATGAGGGCAACTATGTATGTGCGGCGATGAACGCTGCAGGCAGCAGTCTCACCAAGGCAGCTCTCAAAGTCGATAGTAAAAGTTGGTCATTTGCATTCATTTCCTCTTCACATATGTTTCTCAGCATTTGTAAGGAAAGCGAGCAACGCAAAATGGCATGATTATCCACTGAACCAACTGTATGAGTCTGCGCGTATGCATGTGTGGTTTAGTGGGTAACTTATGTGCAAGTATGTACTTGTATGTTGTAGTAGGTAACTTGAATGCATGTGCAAGAAATAATGAGCCGCTGATTTCCACAAGATAAGCGCTGAAGTGATTTCATTTTTTCAGTTTACCAATTTCCCATATACCTGTTCGCGTTTTCACGTATTCGCGTTCCACTTTTGTACAACGGATTGTGCAACCTCCGAGAGTGAACACGAGGGGAGAGTGGGATAGGGGGAATAGGAATTGACATTAAAAGTTGTGCATAGAAACTATGGTAGTCCCTACGTCTGCAAATTTGCCGCCTCCGTGTTCCCTTGTGTCGAGTTATTCGGTTTGTGTGTTTTGTTTGCTTGCCTTTCTCTTGAATTGTTGATGCTGCAAAATGAACATCGGATCATGTGATGGTGCAGTGTGCCTACAGGTGTGCAGTGAAGAATGTTATGAAATAGAATGGTGGCTTGAATAGCAAGAATATGATGGTCGAGTTTCGTATGTGTTCTGTTTGTAGCCTCACCTATACAGCCTAGCACTTGTTTATTGTTTCTTTACATACATATTTATTTTCCACTATGTGTGCATATTCTTTGATGTTGATGCTTAGCAAGAGTAAATCGATATTTGGCAGCGCTTTGTGCCTATAGTATTGCTGGAAGAAGTCAGATTGAATCGGTTCCTATAAAGTATCTCCGTGCCGGTGTTCATTTAAGATTGGACCTTTTTATGAGAGGAAAGGTGCATTATTGGGTGCAGAGGGTCACGACGAAACTGCTTCCTTTAGGCGGTGAGTTGTGAGCGGCAAGCTTTGAAGTGAGTAAGCGCATGCGTATTGTGCATTCGAATGACCTTCGTTCCGTCAGCTCATTGCCGCACGCTCTTTTTGGTGAACGCATTTCAGCGACGGCTCGTGCCTTCTTGAATGCTTAGTGAAGCGCACATTCATTTCCTCTTTATCACCTGCGTGCACACCTTTATAAGCAAAAAGCTCACATTTCCTCCTTTTCCAGCATCGGTTTCAGGCATTGTGTTTTATAACAGTTTGTCTCAGTTTTTAGTCGCTGCAGCTCTTATATGCTGTTGTGGCGACGTAATAACACGGCGAGCGCTTGCCATGTCATTAATGATGTGGCTGCTGCTGTGCTTTCACGGTTCTCGTAGTCATATGCCCATGAGTAGAAGACCGTCCTTCTATGAACCTGGACTTTGTTTTGGTGCACTTTTGCAGAACTCAGTGGCTTGTGTCTGCGCGTATATATCTATCTATCGAGAGGTTTCAGCTCAAGAAAAACTGATGCTTTAGTTACGGGGCTTGGTTGTTATTGACCGCGTCAGAGACTAGTCCCACATGCTAGCTTTCAATGTATTATTCTGTCGACCTTCGAGGGAGCTGGTGAGTTTTCGAAAGTTCTGCGACGGGTCAGGTTGCATTTTGCTACTTGTTTAGAAAACAATCCTGCCATGGTAGATTCTGTGAGTGGTCGATTTTGAGGGATTACGGAAGCGTACGTCATTTCATGTGCGCGCTTCTGACGCGTTTTCTGCATATTTCCTATCCGATTCCATCTTTTATGGAACCTCACTTTGATCGTTTTGTGTCTGTACACACGTTTTAAGACACTATTGGTCCTGTAGTTTCAGCACACTAACCAGACAGCCGCGAAGTCGAAATTAATGCACTTTCGGTGAATTCCCAGGTCCAGCTATATGCTGATCATTTCATTGAATTACTGACGAAAGCTCCCACAAAATTTGCAGTTCTCGATCGAATGTGTGCTAGAAGATGACGACTTTTTGACTCAGATTCTAAAGCCAATCGATCGCTCGTTTGGGAGGCATTTTTGATTAAACATTATTGCGGTCGGCTGGTCTAGCCGGCTGAATATCGTGATCTAAGAATGTGTCGTTGCATTGCGGTCTATGCGTTGAACATATTAATCGAATTGGAATGTTTTCTTTGTTTGAGCCGAAATTTGCCTGTACAGATCTCCGCACAGCTTGTAAGGTTTTTACCAACGTGTGTGGGGTTTTATAGGCAGGTACGGAGATAGGATATTGGGACTTGTGTTTTGAGAGCTGTTTTACGTACTGTTTTTAAGAATCTCAAATATGCTTTATGAGCTTAATTTTATTTATTGGAGAATGTTGTGCGAGTGTTAGGTTGAGGGTTTACCTTCTCACTGAATGAAATTCTAAGGATTCCCTATTTCTGACGAAGGCTGCTATTGAAGGCGGTGCATGAGCGCAGTGACCGAACGGAGTGAGCGAACTGTAGGAGAGTTTTTGCGATGAAGAGCAGGGTTCAGTGTTTGTGTTACAGAGCGATGTGCTGCCCCGTCATAAATCGTTTCCAGCGATGTCGATAATCGCAGTGCGCCATTTTCAGCTTGTTTACATTCAATTCTCTGCGTTGGGTACTTTCTTAGACGCTTGATCTCGATATGCCTCTGAGAGTTCATGAACTTGCAACTGTGGTCTGCCTTGAATGAAATGGCTAGTTTACGTCTTCAAAGTTGTTGCATTTCTCGTCCAATTATTTCACTACTCTTTTATAAGTTACCAGTGATTTGTTTGTGAACAAATGCGATGAGGTTCATAACATTACTGCTTTATGATAGCTTTGTACTGTTTTGTCCAGGGCATCGTGCATTCTCCCCGTGTGACTGTAATATTGCCTATAAGGTTCACAAGGGGTCACATTTTGGGCGTCGTCTAATCTTACTGATTGTCTACAGACAAGGGTATTTGCATTTGATGGCAGCAGTTAAATGTTGTCTAGACTACGCAGCCTTTTTCTGTTGTATATTTGTGTCATTTATTCGCAGTCTATTTGCAGATTTCTTTTTTCTTTTGTTCAGACTCATCTATAGGTTTTTTCATCCAGTCTAAACTGCTAAGTGGAATTTCATCCAATAACTTATTGTTCCTCATCTTAGAAAAGCCCTCACTTTAGAGCCAACCTTTTACTCCCTCAAAAAAGAATTTGCCGAGTATATTCGTTTGTGAGTTTTGATTGTATTAGTGCTATGGAGAAAATAGTGTCAGTGGTCAAGCACTTGCTCCCCACCCTTGAGCGGCAGTCTTCAGGTGAATATGCGTAATATGATGGCCATTGGTCGGATTTGATAGTGCAGTGTAATGAGTGCGGATGAAGTGCAGCAGAAAGTGATAATATGATGCTAAATAGAGCTATTCCACGAAGGGAGGCAGAAGGAAGGAAGACGATGAGGCGAGCGATGAAGTTGGTACGGCTATTGAGATGAACACAGTCAGTGTGTGGCGTCGTTTAACGCAAACAGTGAGGTTGCTGGCATTTCGCTTTCATCCCTTTTCCTCCGAGTCATTCTCGAATCCTGCTCTTATCTCTTCTAGCGTTTGACTTGTTTGATGCATTCTGGTTTCTAGCGCATATAAGTGATTCTGTGAATGTTGACCAAAATCGGTGCATTGTTATTATGAACGGTTGTTCATGAGTGGTAACTCCGTGGATTCGAAAACTGCACCTTACAGTGTGTCAGAGCGTGATAATTTGCTGCCCAACTAGCTTTGGTATTCGTATGCAGCAGCACGTTTTACCGTGATATATGGTCTTCTTTGAAACGGGCTGCCACATAAGAGGTAGATTGTTGAAGCAGATAATGGCCATCTGTAGACGGCTGGTTGCTCGGTGAAAAAATATCCCTTTTCATATCGTCTATAGCGTCCTAGCAAAAATGCATATGGCGTTTCGCTTTTAGACTTCTAGACTAGCTGCATTCGACTTGTTCTTAGTCTCCCTTTAAACAGATGATGTATGTTTCCGTTTGTATCAGGCTATCACCTTGGTTGCTCGTTTGTAGTAAACCCCCGCTTTGCGTTATTTTCTGTTAGTATCACAAACGGTTGTTTTGCACTAGCCCTATTTAGTTGTTATTGCATTTGTTTGGGTGACGTTCTTACTCGCGTTGTTTTCACCCGACTGAATACTGAATGCGTTGATTGATTGGGTGATATCCACGAAATGCATCGTTAACTTTTCCAACATTTTTCTCTAGTTCTTTGTAAAATTTGTTGGCAAATGCTCCATACTGTAATCTTTCCGCATGGTTGCTGGTCTTTCTTTCAAAGAAAACATGTTTTAGGCGTTTCTAAAATTAAAAATATCGAAGTTTCTTGATTGAATTACGTCGCTCATTTGCGTCGTATTGACGGCGTTCGCTGAATCTTTTGTGATCATAGCATCGATTTGGCAATAGTGTTGTCTGTTTCGGTGTGTGATCGATCTTTCATATTCTTTTGCTTATTTGTTGATATTCAGTGAGAGCTTTTTCCGTAATGAAAAGAAAAAAGCTTAATCAGCACAGTTTCATCTTCTTGTCATATTTCAAAATGAATATAACACCTTCAAATTGATCAGGTTCATGCGCAACATTATGAGAGCTTTTCTTTTGCGCGAGTGCTGCTGTTTTAGAAAACGTCGTAATTTTTGTTTCTGAGCATTTTTCAACTTGTTATTCAAAGTTGTATGCGTCTTCCAAAGATCCTTGAGGAACTACTTGAGGCAGAATGTATTGAAGAAAAGTATTTATCTTCATCCATTATTGCTGTGGCGGTGCATTCCGAAGAAATTAAAAGCTATATTCCCAGTTTTTGTAAGCGTCAATTATGTTTTATCGTTTCGTCCACTCTAGCAATCTATTTTCCACTTCGGGTTTTTGTTGGAAATCCTGGGGCCTAGTATTCCGATACGCTAGATTCAAATTTGGAAGTAACATCTATGTGATGATTTTCGTAAAATTTTTTCGCAATTCTCCACCTGCTCGTTCAATTCTTTTTGTTTGAAGCACTCCTACAGTCCTCTACTGATGTTGTTCTAGCTTAGAAAGGGGATTTACATGTATTTTTGTCGTCTGTTGAATATTTTGAGTTAAAGGAAATTTATGGGTGGTAAGGCGAATGTGTTGCATATTGCTGGTATATTTTCGGAGGGGAGATGGCAGACATAATTACTTGCTCACCTGTTAGCTTGGTCATCGAGTACACTTGTCGCTTTGTTTTGCGCCCTTTGCAGTGACGGTGACGCTTATCCTCTCGTGTCCGGTCCATCGCTCATCCGGTTTCATTACGTGCTCGCTCATCATTGGTGTCATTGTGTGCTGAGGTTGTCTATGTCTTGTTGATGTCCATTGTTTTGTTTGATCAGTTTTTCGAGAGAACGGTAATTCTTTCTTTTTTTCATGTACTGTGTATATTCCCATCCACTTGAGAGTAATTTCATAGTAAAAGCAAATGACGTAGAACTGAGTCCGCATTCCCAACGATTTTTGTAAACTTATTTGTTAACGATAAGCATATTAACCTGTTGGAATTGTCTTGAACGCTCTGTGATTAGCACTGTGACCAGTATGTTTAGATCAAAGGAAAGATCAGTTTCACTTAGTGACGACACTTTTCTTTTCCGGTATACTGGGTGTTGAGAAGTCTAGGGGTGATCGGCTCGAGTATGGAGTGCGATCGAGTGCATTTCTGCATCAAAACTTTGCATATCTTAGTTGGCTGATTTTTGCGATGTGCTGGGAGGTGATGTTGAAGAATAGTCAATTAGAGGCAAGCTTGCGATTTGAAGTAATATATGTGTTAGGGACTGTTAGGCGGCTGGTTTCATTCTCTTAATGCGAAATTCTCTTATGAGAAGCAATTGCAAGATCGAGGCGTTTATTATCGCCGCTTAATTGCTGCCGCTTTCTAATGAGGCAAGCCGTACTCACACCGCGTTGCCTTATTTTCATCAATGCATTTCAGCTACGCTTTGCTATATTATCGCCTCCTTTTTATTCATCTCTCATTTGCTAGTCTGCTGCTTATGGCATCAAATTGAGCAGTGCTTTGTGATTTTTGTTCTTATGAAGCCTCTTGATAAATTTATATTTATATTTATAAATATGGCCTCTATATCTTCTAGGATTTTGATGTCGATCAACGTATATATTAACGTATCGAATGGTTCACGCTAATGCTTCTATCTGAAAAGAACTTGATAAAAGAACTCAATTTTTTTTTTGCTGTTCACATATCTTGTCTAGGTATTTGTTGAGTGATTTGTTGGTCACGTTGATGGTCGTTTATGCGATCGGTAAAGTGCACAAATAGCCATTTTGGTCAGTTGTTTGCTTCTAATTACAAAAATTCTTGCCGTCGTGTGCATCATTTTGTTGGAGGCCTATCTATCAATCTTGCATTTAATATGCTGAGAGCTGTGGTTTCTCTATTCAAGTTCTTCATCGATTATTCAAAATGTGAATAACGTCATAGATGTCGCCGACTTCACACTTGTTTTTACGTATCATTCGAGAAATGAATGACCTCTGAGAGTGATATCGCTCATTCTTCTCTATGTCTTTACGCTATTCGCTGAATTACCTCTAGACTTTATGCCTTCTCTTGTGTCGTCTTTCAAGTCTTATTTTCGCACTCCATCCCAAGAGAATCAACAATTGAGGAGATCACATGTTAATTGTTTACCGTAAGGGAGTTCCACCACACTTCCCAGTGAAGTAGCACGCTTAAGAGTGTTAATTAAAGTGTATTGAGCGAACGTTGTACCGCGCCAAATGTGTTTCAATAAAACTTTATACCTAAGGATGGAGCTTGGCGATGAAAAATCTGGAGGGGTGCAACGTTTGATTAGGGCGACGTGCTTATTAAAACGGCGATTAACCATATCATACCTTCAGGAGGATATCTTTTCAGAAATATATTCCTTTTTAATATTCAGTGAATGGATTCTTCTATGATTGATGATTTCGATTTTATAAGGAAAGACGTGGTAGTGTTTTTAGTTGCTTAATGTAGAACAACGCTCAGAATTTGGTTACTTAAAAATTGCTTCAAGAAAAGAGCTGTTTCGTGATTTTCTTGTTTGTTGCGACTAATTCATTCAATAAAAGAAATATTTTTTAAAAATTAACAAAAAAGTCCTCCAGTAATTTGGTGAGGATGCGAAAGGGTAGCAGTATGAAGGAAGGAAGTATTGATTCGTTGTTGTCTCATATACGATTGGTATGGGTCGATATTCCCGCTGTTGTGCTCATCATCAATGCCGAATAGGTGATCATGCGGAAGGATAAAGGAACATGCTTTGCCGATGGCAGCGTCATTTTACACAGTAATTCACGCGGCATCTATTCTTCGTACTACATTCATGGCGTTCTCTTTCGATCACTTAAGCGAACCGCTAACATAATTTTTAGTGCTATTAGGAAGAGGAGTAAGTTGTTGTTGATGTTTGTCAGTTTGTGGACGGTAATTATCATAGTTGATTTGATTGAGCATATTCCATGAAATCTTTGAAATAACGAATGTCCCGTAAGTGTTGCATTTCTATTGTCCATGCTTTCGTTGCTCAATAAAACCACTTCTCCCTTCTCATGTTTTTATAATTTTGGAGATCTGTTGCTCCAAGCGATAGAAAATCGCAGGTGATGTAATGTGCGAAAACAGCAGCGGAAAAGATGCTCGAAATTTGGATTTGCTAACATAGCTGAAGCGATATTATGGGGCGTTGTTAGGTTGCTGCTGAATTGTTGGCATCAGTATTTTTTCGGAGATCCATGTGCGAAGAACCGTCATAAATAATGCTTTTTATTATTTGCGGTGTATGTCACTTTTTGTATCACTCTTATTTTTTTATCTCTCGCTAACTACTTATTAGTTCACCTATTTAAGTTCGTTTAATTAGTTGCCATCTACCTTCTGCTATTCTTTACGCTTTTTTCTTGCATCTTGTTGAGTCATCAAGAGAGGATGGCAAGCAAATATGTTTTCCTTTATATATAATTTGCACGTCGCAATCTGTACGACTTCCCCGTTGGTCGGTGCGAAATGCTTTCAAATTTCTCAATATATAAGCGTTGTGCGTGTGTTGACGTTTTGAGGTCGATTATTGTTTGGTATAGGCGATGTGATTGAGTTGTCGGCCGTCTAACGTACTGAATCGATGATGCTTCACGATATTCTACATCATTTCGTCTCGTAATCGAGTAGAATCGCAAATGGTGTTCGGTGCTGTGTTCAATCTTACAACGACTTTATCACTGTCGTGTATCTATGCGCCGCCTTATTGCTCAAACGAAAGTAATTTTTTCTTGCTATTCGAGTCGGTTAACCTTTTGTTTCATTCATCAATTTACAATCCATCCAGTGTTCCTTTATTGTTCTTGGTGAGTTGTCCCGGAATGCGTGTATTTGTCCTATTCGAACATTTCTGGATTCACGTTAATCCCGTGCATGTTGTCGGTTTTTTTTTCGGAAATTGTTGCACCACTGCGTAGAAGAATTGTATACACGTAAATGTTTGTTGATAATTCGCGTCGTTTGCATGAAAGATGTTTGCATGGTAATGCTTACAAATGGGAAAATAGAACAAAGTGCAATTTTTGGGGTTATATTTATGTTCAGTGTTTGACAAAAGATGAGTGCATCAGACTGGAGGGCGTTATGCGTTGCTGATCGACGCACCACGGAACGAGGTAAAGAATGCCTACGAGTTGTATCCGTGACCTCGGCCATAAATCTTTCATTATCGCTTTCTTTTACTTGTTTAGCGCACTGCACTGCTCAACACGTCCTAATTTATTCGATCCGTTCTTAGTATAGTGCCGAGCCGGCCCACTTCTCTTGGGAAATAAGAAAGCCCCATCCAAATGATCTCTCACACTTCCTCAATAGTAGATCAACTGCCTCAGTGTGGAGTGTATCACTCATTCTTCGTTGACGGCTGCGGTCATCTCACATAATGAATTGGCAACGCACGAATTTAATAGCTATTAAGGGTGCACATTCGGCAAGATTTGCACGACTAAGCTGTGCTCTTGTTGCGGGTTTTATACAGCGTTTGGATAATGCGCCTAAATGGATTATCCAAGAAATTTTGAGAGACCAAGAAAGGCAATATTTCACTGTTATTTTATATAGGTAGGGAGTTTGTAGCGACGCATAGGCAGTCATTCTTTAGTCCCGGGTCGTGCTCCAATCGACCTTCCTTTCGATACTCACCCTAGCGACTTTAACTTTGTTCAACTCACTTTCTTTGTTCGCCTATTCGAGCATAAACTCGAAATAAATACCATGAAAAGTCATTCGTTTACAACTCTAGAGTCTCAAATTTATTCAGTTTAAGTGACCAGCTGAATTTAACCTTTGCTCCGAAGGTAGGTGCAGGTGCTTTCCACTTATTCAACTTCTTTTCAAAGAATTCTAAGAGGTTTCATTTTAGCGTTGCCATCAAATCCGCCTCCAATAATCGAGCATGGTCATTCAAATCAGACACTTACGGTGTCTGCATCGGCGATTCTGCCGTGTCAAGCTAGCGGTCGGACACCACCTCGGATCAGCTGGCTCAAGAACGGAGAGCCGATCAATGTGGATGAGCCGGCGCTCGAATCTCGCTTCAACCAACTAGCCACTGGATCGCTTAGAATAACTGACCTTAGGTAACCAGTGGTTGCATTTTTATTGCGTCGCACTTGCAGTTTCCAGTTAAAGATTTTTCAGCAAGGTTTTCTGTATTTGCAAATTCAGGAAATTCTTTTCGAGTAAATTGACTGGTCTTCATGGAATCGGTTAGGTGCAAGTGGAAAATGAAAGGCGTACACTGCGACCAGATTTCAGGAACTGAATGGGAACAGGAAGTATTGGTTTGGGGCAAAACGAAGATGAAAATTTCTGTTCACGATTCCCTCTTTTTTTCTCATTTCCATTTTGTATTTTTCGGCCACTGTTTATTCGTACTGGTTTTGTTGAGTGGATCGTATTGTGTTGGGATACGCTTCTGAATGGGCAATTTTTGAATTGTTTTTTTAAGGAAATCGGATACAGGAGTGTACACATGCCGTGCTCGTAATGAAGATGGTGAATCAACATGGACGGCGTCATTGATTGTTGAAGGTATACTTATAGTAAATTGTTTGAATGAGTGGGGAATTATATGTGCACACGATTTGCCGATGAAGTATTTGGATCCGGAATCGGCGATTTGCAGCTAGTAGGTCCACCATTGTGATGAAGTCTGCGTTTGAGTAAGTTGCGATTCGAGGCATAAGTTGTAGTCTTGTGCCTCGTAATTGCAAATTTGGTTATTTATAGCACCTTAGGCCGAATGCACTTTCCGATCACTGTTACATAGGGGAGCCTTCCAGTTGAGCGTTTTTATTTGCTGGGAAGGAGGGAGGATATGTCGATTGCTGAAACTGTCGCTGCGGCGTGCTACGCGCTTCAAAATGAAGCCTCATCATATAAGCATTTCGTAACTATGGATGCTGGTATTTCCAGTTGAATTGACTGCACATTGAATAGATAGACAATGTTGCATAATACGCAATCTGGAACGAGTGCGAAAGGCCAAAATTTTATGAGTATTCATCAGTAGAACAATATCGTACGTTTTTCTGCCGAAAGACCTCAGTTGAGTCCGGTCCGGAAAAGCAGTTGTTGCCACACAACGAGCACGAATGCGCATTCGGCACTTTGTAAAATCTCTTGAGGTGGTGTATCGTTCGGCTAGGTAGATGAAAGGAATTTTTGGCATGAAGCTATAAAAGTTTTCCTTCAGCCTTTATCCTCTAAGGCTGTGCAGCGTCCAGTGATGGTCCTTACTCTACAGTCATAGGCGATTCTCAGGTATTCCAATGGAAGGCGGCGCATTTGATGTATTGCCAGATGGGTGCGGCACAATTCAAATATTACTCTAGTGAATCTCGCAGTGCGATCTTGGTGCTGCTGTGCTCATTCAGATCCCACTGTGAGTCGATTGCAGAGCACACGAACCCGTTGGTAACGTTCAGTCGAATGCCCGATATATCGACCTTTCCAACAGCGCCTGGTGCGCCAGTCGTCTTCAACGTTACGGAGGATGGAGTGGACCTTGAGTGGACACCGCCCGAAAAGCATGGAGCCACCTTAGTGACCGGATATATCTTGCAGTATTTCAGTCCAGAGCTAGGCGAGGTGATTCTTTTTGCTTTCTTCGATAATCTCATGTAATGACTGATTTTTATTCGAGAGGAGTTTTGCACATCCGTTGTTTTTTTTTTTTTGGTTTGTTTTGCACAGTGAGGGCTATCATTGTTTATTTCGAAAAGGGAATTTGATGTGGGCGGAATAACGCTGGTACTTTTTTGTTGTCTGGCTATACAGACTGGCGAAAAGCTACGCAACATAATTGAAAGGTGAGGTATTATAAACGTCTACATTAGTGTGGAGGTCAAAATATTGGCTCTTTCATCATCCTGCCCAGTTATTCTTGGCACATAAGACGAAACTACTTGAGCTGTCTGCCTCGTCGCCCCCGTCACCTCTTAGGCCCTGGCCGTACCGTGTTCTAAGGATTAACAGATCTTATTTCCGTTGACTCTGAAGCATGTTATGATGTTGGTGTGATGTGGACCTGAGCAATGCTATATGCAGACGTGGTTCAACGTTGCTGACTACATACCAAAATCTCGATTTCGACTTCGAGACCTGAAGCCGTCCCATTCGTATGTGTTTATCGTGCGTGCGGAGAATTCGCATGGTATTGGACCTCCTTCTGGAATGAGCGAGGTGATTCGAACGAAAGCAGCTAAGAACGAATGTGAGTTTATTGTTTGATGTGCCTGGAGAAACTGGCTAGCTCCTACGTTTGCAAAGTTTGGTTTTGTAATTCTTTTTTTGCTGTTCTTCAACTGTACTTCTATTTGACATCACAAATTGATGAGGAAAGGTGAATGTTAGTCGAATGGTTAAAAGAAAGTAAACGCTTTTCTGTAAGAAACGTGGAAGGTGGAGATGAGCCTCGGTGAATGCAGCTTTCGAAGTCTTACTTAGAGCGCTTCTTTTAATATGAAACTGATTTGTGATTGCGTTTTAATGAATTATTCAAAGTGGCTGTCAGTGGTTGTCTTCTGCTTTCGAAGGAACCGCAGCATCATGATAATTGTTACTGGAGAGTTAGTTGGTGAGATTGCATGGGCAGGATGGGGTGTTTAGTAAAGTTGGTGACAAATGCGCGCGATGGTTTTACTGAAGTCTTTGATTGGTTTGCAGTGACAAATTCACTGAACTAGATGAGTCATTTCTTCAAGCGAGCATCAGTTCATCGATGTGATATGAATTTTGATTTGAATCGGGCTTATTGGATGATGGTAACGAATTATAACTTCGACAACAGTAAACTTGGTTTACTAAGTTGGGTGCAATAAATTTATGAAGGTAAGGTGTCTTTTAGTTGGGCAGGATGCAGCAAGCGCGAATCTGGATCGCGATCTTGCGAGACAACGAATCGCTTCTGAACAATTGCTGAAACTTGATGAAGTGAAAACGATCAACGCAACAGCAGTCCAGCTTACCTGGAAGGTTTGTGCTAAGCTTGTTTGCCGGACGTTGCATTTCCATTAACGGCTGCAACAACAAGAGTTCTTTATGTGATAGTCCACGAAAACACATTCACGTTCATGCTGTATTGACAATGGATCATGCATAAATGTTGGAGTTTGGAGCTGGTTTATCTTTCGCTCCCGTAAAGGAGCGGCGTTGTCCCTCTCCCTTCCTATCGCCAAATCGATCTCCTTATTTCACCAAAACAATTTCATCTATCTGTGCGGCAGCGTCGCCTTATGGCTTTCTCCTCCCTTCAGTTACTTTAGTGAGGATTATTTGCAGGGAAGGTTTCTTTCCTTTTCCTTTAATTCTTCTCTTCTTCCCCTTTCCTCATTGAAGTGGGCGTCCAGTTTTGCATATGAGATAGAACTTTTTATAAGTGTTTTGAGATAGAACTTTTTATAAGTGTTAAAAAAATTCCAGCAAATAACTAATTTGAAATGGAATACAGCGAAGGTGACAGTGATGAATTTGACTAGATAGAAGAGGTTGGTGACTGTTAGAACTTATACCGAAGTTGGTAGTGAAACGCGGAATGTCTCATTTGGATGTTTTTGATTTCAGAGAAGGCGCATCGAACCCCTTGTACAAGGCTATTACATTAAATGGCGAGCAGTGCCTGGAGCGGTGACAGGCGGTTCGGATAGTAGTTGGGTGAATGTGTCTAAAGCGAACATCGATTCGTATGTAGTCGGCGGTCTAAAACCGTTCACCAATTACGAATTCTTTGTTATACCATACCACAGGAGTGTGCAAGGCATGCCCAGCAATTCACTCGATGGTACCACTGATGAATCTGGTCAGTTTATGATATTTTTAAATGCACTGCTTAAAGTAAGGGGTTGATGTGAACTGCCGGCTGGGACGGATGCGCAAAATTAAAAAAAAAACCTAATCAAAGGGTTTTTGACTATGAACTACCTATTTGTGGGAGATGGTCAAAAATAGCCAGGCAGTGCATCTCTCGCCTGCCAGTTCAGTAACTGAGATTCCTTTTTTCGAACTTTTTATCGCTTGAGAGGAATCATAAATTAATCTCTGCAAAGCTCTATTATTCAGTGTTTGCTTGTTCATCTACCACTCCTGCTTCTTATCATTCATTTTTTGATTCCATTCGCGTCGTAGTGGTCACATATTGCATAGTTTGTGACGTGTTATCGACATATTGAGTTGGCGAACCTTGTCGCAGATGGGCCGCCATCACCTTTACTGTATGGTCTTCTTGAAATTTTTTTAGCAAATGAGCCGTAACTGTGCTGAAGGAAGCAATGAAAAAATTTAGACTTTCTGAATGAACGCTGAAAAGAATGGAACATTTTTAAAAACCTGAAGAAAAGTCATATAAAAATGCGAAGTTCTCGACGTCTTAGGTAGCATTTCCGGTCAAGTCAGCAGATGATTGAAGTCCATAATTTGTGAATCATTGAAAACGAGAGCATTCTTGACACCGTCTCTTCCCAGATCTCAGCTTTAATGTATGGAGGTGAACTCTAGTAGCTTGTCAATCACTGCGCTCCAAATCTTGGTCAGTACTGTCGTTATTTGTACCTCTTCGGGTCAACCATTTCAATTCAAATCTCGTTGATTGGTTCGACATTTAAAGCCCCAACATCTGCACCGAGCGATGTCCGTGTACGTATGATGAATTTGACGACACTTCGAATTTCGTGGAGACCACCGCCCGCTGATGGAATCAACGGTGTTCTCAAAGGATTTCAGGTGTGTTCACCAGTCGTAAATTGTAACAGAGGGTCTCAGCAATTATTTACCGTTATTTCTTTTAAAGTTGCTTACGGATTTATCGATTGCTGAAACAAAAGCGCGAAGATATGCTCTTTTCAGCATGAACTGTATAGTTTTAAATTCCTAATGAAATACCTGGAGCGATAAATTAAATTGAAGATTTGTTTTGGTGGGTTGTGACAGTACAACTGTTGTTTTTCGTTTTCTTTTTTTCCTCTTTCGTCAACGTTATAGGCATAATCTGTTATCAGCTCATCTCTTTCCGCATTTCACGGCGAAGGCTGTTCCATGATTGTGATTTGTTTGCTGAGCTAAGTTCATTACGTGGGGTATCGCACCAAGGAGAATATCCGTTGTTTTGAACCATTGTTTGCTTTTTCCCAACAAGAGATTCGTCACTGTTGACCTTCATTTTCTAAAAACGAGTTTGCAGTTTTCGGTTGAAAATGGTGCCTATAGTAACGTTGAAGGTTTCTTGTCAAGTGTTAAACAAGATGGATTTTCACCCTTGCAACTGCGTGAAAATTTTTATAAGGTCTAGGTGTTTCGATGCTTCAGTGCTTTCACTGACCTTGTGACATGATCTGGTTGTGTTTAATGCATCTACATCTTCAGATCGTAATTCTTGGCAGTGGAGCGAAGTATAACCGTAACATTACAACCAATGAGCGTGCAGCCAGCGTCACGCTATTCCATTTGGTGCCGGGTATGACCTATAGCATCAAGGTGGCTGCCAAAAGTAATGCTGGCGTTGGTGTATTCACAGAAGTTCAACGCGTTACAATGGGTTCGTATGTTTATTTATTTTTGCTTTTCCACTGATTCCTCTTCGCTCATATTTACCGTAGAGCGCGAAGTTTACTATCAGAGAAACTGGAGAGAATCGGGAGAAACTATCAGAGAAACTGGAGAGAATGGGGAGAGAGGAAAGCTTGCTTCTCATTTATTAGCAAAGTTCTTTTATAGTGATTTTGCAATGAGTAGGGGATAAGAACAAAGTTTGAGACGGACCATCATAGTGGTTGTCATGCGTCGTGATTCTTATTTTCCTGCAAGAATACGTTGGAAATGATACGAGAATGTGACGATTAATTGACTGTTTTGCCATTTTCAGAATGCTTTTACTCGGGAATTTTTTTTTTCATCGGTGGTAGAAGCTCGATTAACTGATTTCACAAGAGGGAAGAATTAGTAAATTTCCACATTTCTTTGTGCAGATTTTCGCAGATCGTGGAGTATATTAGGGAGTTTGCAATGTCTTGAATTAAGATACTGAAGTTTATTTGTCCTCTGACTTCTCTTTTAGTGCTATAATTTACGGAAGGCATATGTGGCGAACTGAAGTGTCACATAGCTTATGAGAAGTCAGAAAGCTTCTATAAAGTGGTTGGTACTGAAAGATGATGTCGTAATTTTTTCAGATGAGGAAACACTGGAGGAACACAACAGAATAATGAGTGGAATGGGATCAGGCAGTGAGCGCATCCTTTATATCATCAAGAGACCGTGGTTCATCGCGGTGGCTGGCGTGCTGATGTGGATGGTATTCGTGGCGCTGATTGCGCTTATTTGGTGGCGATGGAAGAGATCCAAAGGCAAAGCGGCTGGTGTGTTTAGTAGCATATTGCAAACGGTACTAGTACGGGAGACTAGAGGAAGTTCATGAAGTTTTATGTGAAGGTAGATTAAAAATCAAGTTAGGTCATCTATGAATATGTGAGCTAAACGTTAGCGAGAGGCAGGGAGGCGCTACCTACACACTGAAAGGAATAGCGGTTTTCTTTTGTTGTGTTGAAGTATTTTGTTGAGTCCGTTGTTGAGTATTTTCAATTATTTGACAGCATCCATGTGCTCCTGGAAGCGTTTGTCACTACCGTGTCGTGATTTCAGTCACATATAATGGTTCGTAAAAGCTAGTGTCAGTCCTGGTGGGAAGGTAAGAGTTCCATCCTCCAAAGCAACGAGTTGACCGTCCAACTTGGTTTAGCCGTTGCTTATGAGAGTTGTTCCTCGAAACTTTTGGTCGCTGGTGGACTTACGTAATTAAACTTCCATTCAGAAGTCTAGAAATTTCCTCCTTTCCCATCATGCTTGACATGGTCAGGTAAAGCAATTTTCTTCAGGCGTCATTGTCTGAATTGCACCCGAATATAATGGTGGCTTACATATGGTAGGTGAAACTATCATTAAGTATTAGGAGTTGTGATGACATTCACACACGAAAGAACACCGATTGCCATCAAATGCAGTGAGTATGAAGCGTGATGTGTTTGCAGCACGTTTGGGAATGCCGTTCATAAAGATCAATGATGGCAGCGTTCATCTAACGGCACGCGATGCGCTCTGGATGGATCATACGAACTTTAACTCGGCACAGCGCACTCTGCTGCTGAACAATTCTATCAACGCGGCAGCATGCAATGGACCACCTCTCTACACACAGACCCCCCACCAGACCGACTTTTATATAGATGCACATCCCCACAACGAGTATGCTAGCAACCTCATGAGTACTATGGATCGCTCTCAATCGCCACATCACTATCAATACGCAGCGCTCGCATCAGCACCTGCATCTGCAATGTCGACTTTCTATGCGGGACAGCAGGTTATACAACGCCTATCCTATGGTTGACTTACATGTGGCCCTCTTTTATCGGCCTGTCCCCATATATTTATTTAGTAACATCTCCAAAATATGGATTTTTGCTGGCTACCAACTAAGCGATATGAAAGTGTGAGGTGTTAATGGGACGATCGTTCGTTCTGGATTGTTTGTGGTTCTTAATTTTTTATTGTTTGCAAATTTTTGGCTTGCAGATTTTCAGAGATACTTGCATCTTCATCATCCTATTGGATCGTGGCTTTCTTTCCCACCATGATTTACGTAAAGCTGAATTTCTGCAGTAAATCTTGCTCATGCGATGCATATACAGTTGTCCACGGTCATGTGCTGTTGCAGGATGATCCATCGCCATATGCAACGACGACGTTGGTAATGAACAACAGACAGAAGTGGCTAAAGGAGCATATGTTGCGGGGCCCGGTGTTGCCATCGAATCCAGTTCCTTCTGGACCTCCGCCTCGTTTCCAGGATATCGCCAGCTCACAGACAGTTAATGGTCACCGTTCGGCATCTGCTCGATGTGCGCCATTTGCAGAAACGAAAATTCACGGGTCTCATCACTCGGAAAGCCCCCCTCACACTGACGTTTCCTACGTGCAATCCTCTGATGGCACCGGTGGTAATTACTAACGGCTCTCACGTTATCAAACCCTCCAACACTGCACTTTAACCTCAAAAATCACTACCAATTCTTTTGGTGTTTTAGTCCACCACTCATCGTGAGCACCACCATTTTAAGCCATTTTAGGCATTCCGTGCACAGAATCCTCTTTAGGCGAGAGGGACTAGGCAGGGAGCAGGAAGGACGATTTTTGGCAGCATAAATGTGGTGGAAATCATTCGCAGTTTTAACCGTTACGTAAACATTGAGGAGAAAATAAAAAGAGTTCTTCTTGCCCAGCAAAGTATTTATTCCATCAATCTGCAGACTGGAAGTGTTGCGGTCTTTTTAGTTTGAACCTTTGTAATTATTTATTTACTGCCAACAAAGTAACGCGTGCCGTACTGAGCATACGATTGAACTGTTTTAAATGTCATCTTCAAAATTGCCACTATCTTTTCAACCGTCTATCCTTTCTGTCCCGCGGCTAGACCTTTGGTGCGTATCTGGGCTGTTTAGAAAGCATTCCACTTCTTTAGCCTTTAAAGAGCCGCTTGGAGGATGCAGCTTTAGAATGTCTACAGTTAGCTACCAGTGTGCAAATGGGACCACAACTGTGCGACTGTATGTGATTAAGTTACTTTTTTGAGTGAATGCGCTTGTCGAAAGCTGCAAATGGTGGTGTGATGACCTAGAGGGAGTCCCAGTAAATTGTTAAGTAGCACGCTGAAAATGTTACCGCCGGTGCCTAGTATTTTTAACTAAAACGATTGGCTAATGGGGAATTTGCTACATGGAAACGCCAATAGTATAGATGTTGTAATGGTTGTATTTGGTTCTTTTGGTTTATTATCAAATTTGTTTGCCGTTTAAATCTTTGGATTCGTTTAAACCGCGATGCTTTAAAACGGAAGGAAAAAGAAAAAACAGCTTAGTAGTGATTCCACCATGTTATAATAACTCAACAACAAGAGGTTAACGCATAGCAAATTAGTCGGACTTTTATCTTTCAGGCAGCTCCAATGGGCGCAGTAAGGCGGGAACTTTAAGTGGCGGACGGAAAAGTCCTCCGAAGCAGACCCTTTTGGACTTGATGCCTCCACCTCCGCCGGGTGCTCCACCTCCAGAAGACGTTCCAGATACTGTGCGTCGAGTTTGTTCTTCTTTTGCTTGAGTAGTGTACGTGTCTGTTTCTGTTGGTTTGAGGACTTTTTGATTTGGGAGAGAAATGACTCCGTATAACTTACGAGCCGTTTATCAAATTTTAGATGTCAGTTTTTGATTCTAGGTTACGAGTGACCAGGTATTGCGCACATATGAATGGATGTGTAAATTATCCTTTCCACACGTCTTTCCACTGCATGGATTTATTTGCGACCTTAGATGGAGGCAAAGGTTGTCGGAATGTAAAGGAAGTTGTCGGGCAAAAAAAATTGCGAGCTCACTTTCGCGATTTTTGATCTCGCCTTTCAGCAACTTTTTTCTCGTCACTTGCCTAGTCTTCCAACATGCTGTTTTTTTAAACGACATTTGCGACTGAAACCCAAATCGAGCTATGATTTGCAATAGTCATATTCAATTCGAAGCTAGACAGAACAGTCTATGAATATATGACGAAATATGAATATTTGTCCTCTGTAATTCACCGATGTGCCCTTAAATACTGCGTAAAACATGATCCTCCTAGGTGTACTGGTGTTCAAGTGTGGTCGCTAATGTGAAATTGTTTTCAGTATTTGAACGGCACCGTTGAAGCAATTTCGAATAGGGTGGTTGATGCGAGCGATCATTACGATGCAGTTTCCGATTCGCTTTTACACCGCGATTCTCGATACTCGTCACGAACTCAGCCAACGGATGCGAACAGGCCGGATAGTCGGTCAAGGAATGGTAGACGATCGTGTGTATTATACTATGTATTGTAACAGATCTTTTACGTTGAAGGAAATATCGCGCGTAAACCAGCTGATGAATGACGTATGGCGTATCATTTGTTAGTTCCAAAAGGCTAGGGTGAGCTTCAGGAATTGTCTGGATTGGTTCTAATGTAAGTTGTGTAATATGCTATCAGTTGTGTACTAAGCTGCAGTCGCTGCTGAGGTTAAAGGGTGGAAGGGAGAGGGACGGTGCTACGGTATTTTACAACGAGTTTATTTCAAATTTAGGGTATCGCATGGGAGGGAGCAGTGGTGTGGGTGCGCAGGACGACGAGGATAGTCAGCGTTCATCGTTAATGTTGGACGATAAGGCGCGTTCGGCATTCTGTTCGTCTTCAGAAGCGGATGAAGAGAACTCGGATGACGAGGAGAGAAGTGCGCCGTGCGAGCGAGACGCGACTCGTACGCCTGAATATGCGTCCCATAGGCCCTCGCAGCCGTGTATGGGCGTGAGCGCGTCCACCCTTTCGCAGAGTTCGTGTAAGCTTTTTTTGCTTTTCTTTCCGCGTTCTGGTTCATTCAGTGGCGAAACAGTGTTTACCAAAGACGATGTATAGTGGTTTTGGGGAGCGAGGGAAAAATCGAGGTTGCCGGGCGTAGTTTGGGATTATAACTTATAGATGGATAGTGGAGGATCGGCGATTTCAGAATCTTCTATCACAGAGCGCCTGCTGATCTCTTTGCTTATGTCCGGTGCAAGTTCACATTCTCCCTGTAAATCATGGTTAATAAACCGCTCACTCAATGGCCAGATGATCCAGTAAATACAAACGTTAATGCCATCAGTGAACTTTAAAGCATGCTGGACAGTTTAGGAATCACATGCGATCGGTAACGTTTAGTTCACCTTGCCATATCGCTGCAAGAATTGTGATCTTTTATTATGGTAAGCCCTAAAGAAGTCCAGTCAGCGAAGCTTGTTAGCGTACGAATGCCTTATATCTAACAATATATAGTTCCTGTATAGTTGGAGCCATTTAATTAATCAATGTTTTGCTCTTTTTCTTTAAATTGACACTAGGCGAATGAGGAATAGACGATGTGTTTCGCTTATATATGTTTCATTCAGATGACGCAAACTCGTCGAAGCGATCTGCGGCGAGACTAAAGACTATTCCACGTGGAAGCAAGAAGGATCTTGTCTGAGGCTGTGCGGGTTTCTCTCTCATTAATGCTCATCTTGCCTCCGTTGTGCACGTCACTCAGCTATATACTGTATATTCCGTCGTATTAGTCATTATGGAGATTGTGATTCAAGTGCGCTTCGTACTGAGTGTGCTGAGTTCGCGCTAAGAATCTTGTTAAGGTGCATCGCAACGTTCATCATAACATTTCTTTCGTTCTTCCACTCTCATTACAGTACGTGTCTATTGTATCGTTAGTGGTCGTTTATTGAGGTGTTATGTTTGCGCTTTTATTTGAGACTCTCCTCCGCTGTACGCATGAGGTGAGCTGGCATAAATCAACGATATTGCCCCCGAGAAAATAATGACTGTGCGTCTGTCTCATCATCTTTTTTCCACGCTTTACAGGCGGCATAATAAGTAGAAACGTTTAAATTTGAGTGGGTGTTCGTTCAAATTTTATTCTTGACATTTGAACAGTGGCACTTCATAAGGCTTTTTTTCAGAAAATTTTTGCTGTCATTGATCCACGAGTGAACTTTGTTTTCGTAAAAATTTGCATCTTCTAGTTCTCATGCATATTCCTTTTTTTTTGGTGATCTGTCGCTTTTTTAGCTTTATCTGGGGAGGCGGGGAGGGGGTGGGAAGAGTGGAAGAATGAGCTTAGAGCCGCTTATGCGGGAGCCATTTGAAAGTTCAAACTTTGGGAAGTGTAGTGTTTGTGAAATGTTGAACGCGAGATTGGCCATTGAATTGTTTGGTTTTACACAGAAGGGTTATGCTGTGTCTTATGAGGATCTCAACGCGTCGAGTCGTGGCGCTTGTTACTGTGCTGTATCGGATGGTGTGATGTATTTTCCTTGGCATCGTCGATGTAGCTACAGAATTTTTTTCTTGCCGTGCGGTTGCGCCTCGTGATGTTTGTTTTCGTTTCATATTTGCGTGTCTGCGAAACGCGCTTTGTCATTTCCGCAGGTATTCTCTGCAGCCGTTTTCTCCTCTTCTTCTACGATGTTTTTTCCGAATGTTTTGTGCATGCCTTGCACATTTCGCTCGAATTGATTGTATAATGTGCGGTAGATGGCTTAACATTAGAGGAATACTGGGACGGAAAGGTTTATTTTTGGGAAGGGGGGAGGGGGAAGTAAAATGCCTACATTCAGTTCTGTTATGTCAAATTTTGAACATAGCAAAACAGGAAGTTGTTTTGTTTCATTCTTTCGCTTTAAGAACCTAGAGCCCTTATTCGATTTTAGCGTTGAACAAATGCGAAGGTCAGTAGGGAGCTTTAGACGCATTAATACTGTTTGTTCACTTTGACGTTGTGCCGCGTGTACTGCCACGGAAATGCATCAACGTGCTCACTTCTGCTCTAATCTTCGATTTTGATCTGCTCTATCGCGGAATGTTCTGTTTTGTTGTTTTAGATGGGGTTATTTTGACAATAAATTGTCGCAAACTTATGATTTCCTCGTCAGTCGCATCTCAGTATTCATGTCAGTGGGCTACCTTTCCCAGCCATGTTTGTTGTTGTCCATCTTACGTCAAGCGTTTTCCTTGTTGGTATTCATTGCAATGATTGCTGGTTGTTGTGCTGTATGTTTTGGCAAAAAAAAGTTGCCAAACAAACACATTAGGTGATCGAACGAATACAAGTGGGATCTGCCTAGACAGCGAGGTTGGCGGTCCGATTAGACGATTGTGATACGTAATTGTAAATCGCCACAAAGCCATTCCGTTGAGGATCGGCAATGAAGCAAAGAACTGTTTCGTATGAGCGCAAACAAGGCTCTGGCGTATCAGATGGAAATTTGAGATTTGTCCACTCTGAAAGATAAGCAGGATGTTAGTTTGCTGGTGAGTGTTGCATCAGCGGACGATATGCATAACAAAAGCAGTAAATATTTTTTGAGAGAGGGAAGATGCAAGCGTAAACAAGCGAAGAGAGGACGACGCCGTGAATATGTGATGCGAAAGGTTTTCTGCTGCTCGTTTGTGCGTGAGTACTTGGAGTACTTGTGGATTCCGTCATTTTGATTCTCATGACTTAACTGCGTCACATTTCGAAGCACGGCGGAAATAAAGTGTCGATGGACGCGTAGAGGCTATTCACTTGATCGGCCGAGGTATTGTTAGCAAAAGTTTGGCGACATCACTCATATTGATTTTGTTCTTAAAGGCACATGCGGAAGGGAGGAAGCACTTTTGAGGTTGAGCGCATGGCCCAGATCGCAGCTGGATTGTGTTTGCGAAAACACTGATGGGCGTGCTTGGGAGGAACGCTTGGCATGAGCTGTGACTGATTGGGTCGGCTGGAATGAAAGAGTGACATTGGATGTGGCCGTGGTGGCGCCCGTGACTTTGTCCAATCACGTGGATTTTTGATTTGAATATGACACGACAATTTTCACAATGTTACACGCGGCAAATGCGCCGCCTTCGCCATACTTTCTTTCCTTACACGTGCTTTCGATCGGGTTGCACGAGCGATTCATGGGGAGGTTGAGAACATCAGAAGAGAGGATTCCAGTAGAGCTCGTGTTTTCCAGCATTTCGAATGGACTTGTCGAACTAAAAAATAAGAGCTGATGAACTAGATACATCCGTCTGAGTTGTGTGTCATGAATGCAGTTGACACGTTTAACTCATGAGTGCAGTTCTCACATCAGATACAGTGTAATCCTTTTTCATTAAAAGATGTTTGGTGAGGATGTTCCCTCTGCAGGTGTTTTTATACATATTCTTGGCGTTCTGATTGATTCTGATTTTTACTGAACACTGCTGCCAAGAAACCATCCAAAATCGCAAATTCATGTTGCGTGCCTCGTAGCACAAATGACCTGAACGTTACGCGAAGCGTTTGTTACAGTCCATCTTGCCGCTGTCAACCGGTTTATGCGCCTGGGATGGAAATCTTGAAGTTGGAATCTCTAGAAACTCGCGTGCTCAAATTCGATTTCATCCTCTGTTTGGTGGTGATGCACAGTTTTTCTCACACCTCGTTCTGTCCAGCTTTTGAGATAGTCTGTAGACATGGGTGACAGAGGTATGCCATGTCTGAGGTGACGCACATTTTGGCGTTTCAGGTAACGTGTCAGGAATTCGTGTACCACAGACAATGTTTTGAATAGCTACAACTGTAGTCTAGCACAATATTGCAACTAACATTATGTATAGGCATGCAGAATATGCTCTATCAAAAGTTCATAAAAGCAGATACCATCGAAAGTTTCGCGAGATGAGCATTGATCTCGACCTTATTGCTTGTCTCATATTCAGATATTGTCATTTACTCTTTCTCTTGAGATCGTTGTATCGGTCTGTGCATCAGCCGTCAGGTGTGACTCTGTGATTTTCTGTTTCGTGTCCTTTAATACTCTTTTTCATTTCCTTTAATACTTCATTTCCTTTAATACTCTGTTTCATTTCCTTTAATATTTCTCCGTGATGATCCTCTGTTTTTTCTGTACAAATATGTGTTTTCTTATACAATTAAAATAAAAGAAAATCACAAGTCTATCGGATCAAATGTGTATTGCCATTATATACACTGGAGGTGTTTTGAGTTGATGGTCTCAATGAAACGTTTGCTTTGTTTTAGAGAAGGAATTAACACTACCAGAATACTTTCTATTCGGTAGCGAGTCGGAAAGCGACAAGCGGTGCACCTCAGCTATGCGCTCTGGTGACTTGCGAGCACGACGTCGTTTAGACACGAATCGAACATCCGAATCATTAGATTCAGGTGTATATTCGTTGGACGCTCGTCCACCGAACCGTCTTGCGAGTCGTCGGCGTGCAATTCAGGTTCCTGTTCTTTATCGGTTATTTTTTCAATGTGGTGCTTTTTCTGCGTTTATTTTCATTCACCTGTGCTGTTCTCAGTTAGAACCGGCTAGGTGATTTCTTTAAAGGTTTGAGTTTCCTTCCAATAACGTTTTATCACAGTAAGGGACAAGCGTCGATCTTAAAAGTGAACGCCATCGCGAAAAGATCGTGATTTCCTGAATTTTTGATGTGGCCTAGATGAGAATTTATTGAGGCTGAGATGCGTTTTCATAGCGTGTGCAACGGTTATGTTGAATAAATTTTGCAATTTCCACTAAATGATGGCGTTGTTTTTTGCTTCAAAGCAAAACGTGCCGTCTAAGCATCTCTACCTTGGTTAATCATAGAAATGCTCTCGAAGCATTTCTTCACTTCCACTCTCGAAACTGTATATGCACTCAAATGCCTCCAACTAACTTTCATTTGTGCTCTTTGGCGTAGATGTTTGTTTGATTTGTTTGACTGTTCAAGACTGTGCACCGTACAATCGCCTATCAGCAGCATTATGGAAACTAGAATCCACATTAAGTAGATCTCTCTCTCAATTTGCAACTATAGAAATTGCAATTTCGTATTTCAAACATTGTTTTTCGCAGGAGCCACATTTTATTGCAGTTGGTTGCATTTGCTTTAATTCATTGGTCAGTCATTCACAGTGCAGAAATCCTTCAGACAAAAAATTCTCCTGGTAATTGAAATTTGGTAGTCATCTTTGAACCGATATGCATAATTATCATCAAATATGGCAAGATAAAACCGGAGGGGGAAAATGGTGTTATCCACCTCTCATTAAGAGATGCCGCTTTGCTTCTCTTATCTTGAAGCAAGGAGATAGCTAACCCTCCTAGACTCCCTCATCTTTTATAGTTGGCCGGTGCATATAAACCCAAATTTTTTCACAAACCTTGTTTTTGTAGCACTTCTTATGAGAACTCATCTAAACTTTTTATCTTTGTTACACAACCTTTACTTGTTGCTGGTTCATTGTCCCGTTTTTAGCTCGATGATATTCTTTGGTGTTTTGCTTTTGCGCTTACTGTTTGGTATTTCGACCTGCCGATGAAGCTGTTGATCGATCCACGCATTAATCGGTTTGCTCGTTTAACTATCTTTGGCTACATCATTTTCGATATTCTTCGCATCCATATTCTGTTTCTTCTTCCGATCTTAGATGAAACTCATCACTCAATAGGGTATTTAACCGACTAAATGATCCATATTTATTGTAGTCTAACATCACTGTAATACTTGAAACTTTTCTTCTTTGAGTTAGGTTGATAACCATTTTTCTGCCTTGTAGCCATCATCGGAGCTCCTATTACAACAGTAGCTTGACAGCTTGACTGACAAGAAAAGACAAACAAAAAAAAAACAACAGACCATGATCAATCAATGAAAGTCGTGTTGGGAAGTAATGGTTGTATTTTTATTTTTATTTTTTGAAAGGGACCATTCGTAAAAATCAACAACAATCATATCTTGGCCTAGAATCTTCCGCACGGGACGTTTCAAGTTTCAAAAAGTGGCACTTTCTCGCTTCCGCCTCTCGATGCAGTACAGAAGTGACTTTGTTGTTCTATATTTGAAACGACGTCATCGTTCAGTCTTACTTTTCCTAGTTGCTTACAAATGCCGCTAAAGATTGTCGGTCATAGGGTATCCCTAATTCGCACTGTTCGATGAGAAGTGCAGATCGCAAACACTGAAAGAAACGCTGTAAAAATTCTCGTTTTTTTTTTCCAGAATCACCACAATATTTTCAGAACCCGCAAGACACCTTTATGAGATTTTGCAGCAATCTTTCATTTTGCCTATCTGCGCTACTGAAGTGTTGAAACGTATCTAAAATATCAATTCCGATACATACACACGCCAACAACACACTCGCGCCTCTTACCATTTGGCTGTTGGCCTGTTGCATTACTTAGGTTTTATAATTGAGGGAAATCATTGTAAGAAATTTGCCCAATATCCAACAACTACTGTGATCCTCTATGTTGTTTATTTCTTACCTACATTTTACAGGTTTTATCTGACGGTAGCCGTCTTTTTGCAAATGCTTTTCGTCTCCATTGGCATCTTACTTTTCATTGTGGGCCGCAAACAACCAATGGACTCGTGGCCAGAGATTTATCCTAAAGTGTTTCCGGTGGCTATCTGCACCTTTCTTACGGGGTGTGTTATGTAAGTTCAAGGAATTCAAATAATTTTGTTGCAAAATTGATGTTGGTGTATTTCGTTTACTCAACAGGAAGAAAAAAGCTTCGTTTTTGGGTGGTATTACCCGCAGGTTTCCCAATTTACCTGCCAGTTGAAGCGCACACTTCTTTGCTTGCTTGTTCGGTGACCTCCGATTACGAACTTCTCCCCATATCTCTTTCTCTCCACAAAGGGTAGAGTGACCGTAAATTTCGAGATCATAAAGGAAAAGTTCGCAATCCGAGGTTACCGAATAAGCAAGCAAAGAAATGTGCGCATTCATTAACAGGTAAGTTGGGGAATCTACAGGTAACACCACCCAGAAAGTTTTTTCCTTCTGTTGAGTGGATACGGTCGTTTAATGAGAAACGTTGTTTGCTCATTCCTTCAAGCGGACATTTTTGGGCTCGATTATTCCCATTAAATTAACCCCTTTTATAAAAATTCGCTGTTTTTTTCCGGTGTCTGATGATTTGAAAATCTCTTACTACGTTGCAATCGATTTCACCTCTCTACTCGCACCACTGATGTAATGTACGGTTTTTTAAAGGAAGCTGTTAAACTCGATGCATCTATACAATCACGTAGCAGTTTTGCTGTGCAAATATTTCCACAATACCTATATGTCATTTCAGGTTTTGCTTGGCAACGTGGAATGTGTGGAGTTTTTGGTCGATATACATAGTTTTTGTGACATTCATGTTCACTATTGTTGTCGTTTCGCTTATTTGAGTTGGAACTTTGTTTATTGTCGCGATTTCACTTAAGTGAAGTTGAACACGCTTTCGTATGGGCGAAACGAGTGGTCAGTTCTGCGGTGCGCATAAGTAACGAAATTTCTTTCACACTGTGTGTTCATCACTTCTTTTATTCCTGCTTGGAACAGTGGAATAGAAGTGGAAAAGAGAATAGGAGGGATAGTTTTAGATTCTGCGTCCAAGCAGAACAATCTCAAAACTTCTGTCGTATTCATTATGTTAGCATATACACTAGGTAAGACTGTGGTTTATCAGGTAAGCAGCACCGTAGGCTGCAGTCAAATATGGCAACTAAGGCAACCCACTCCAGACGCTGAAGAACAACGAAGATCTACTGGCGAGTTGAATTAAATAGTGGGTGTACTTACCGAAACAGAATTATCACATCTTTTTCATGAGCAAATTTGTTAAAGATAGCTAGAATGCGTAGGGTAACGATTTTTTTTTTTTTTTTACAAAACAAGTATCCAAATAGGCGAAATAACATTTTCAGGTGGGCCATATGGAAGTTGGTAATTCACAAACTACCTCTTTGCATAGCACAAACCTGGATGTTTTTTAACTTACAAAAACATACCAGTATATGTTTGTGAATATTTGTTTACATTATCCATTGATGCTAATAAAGGTATCGTCTATTCTTTCTTTTCTGCCATTCATTTATACCACTCATTATGTCCACATTCCACCATCGTCTCCACCTCATCTCCGTTCTATTTCACTCCATCCCATTCACTTCCATTCGTTTATTACATCCACTTTCAGCAGATGCTTTCAAAAAAAAAAAAAAAAAAAAGAAAAAATCGTGTTGAAGCACAAAACAGCGTGATCAAAACAGGAAATTGCAGACAGTTACTTTCGGGATTTATTTCGCATAATAATTTCGTGCAGATGCTCAGAAAACACAGAACTGAGAGAGAAGAGTTGAGGACGACGAAAGTGAAACAACGGATTTGATAGGAAAGGAAATAAATGATTGATGCAAAAGGAAATTATGAATGAAGACAAATAGACCCACTCTCTTTCCTCATAAGTGGCGTTGCATGTATTGATATGCAGTATCGAAAGTGGAGCGGGGTTATTGCGTGCTATATATTGTAATAACGGAATTTCACAACATTCGTACCTCTGGTGGCACGGTTGAAACTACCACATAAAGACGCGTGAATAAACGCACGCACAGAATCCTGCATGGGCTGGGGACAGCACTAATGTACATTGCAACGAGGGATTTGCGAAGCCATGTCGAAGACGCACGTTTGGATTAAGATCTGTGAAAGCTAATATTGATTCGGGATTTGCACAGCTGACCGATTTTGCCTAAAGAATTGCTGGAAGCGAACGTTATTTTAGTTTCTCTTCACTTGTTCGGAATTTGACGTTGACAGAGTTCATAAAATGGCTCGTCTATAATCAGAAGACAATCGATTCACACGTTGATTTGAGAAGGGAAGAGCTGCGCATCGATTGCCTTTTCGGATATCACAGAGTGCTTTTAGTATATGGGCTTCATCCTTTATTTTCATATAAGACAACAAATAGCACGCATAGCCTTCAGTGATTTGTAAGAAATGTGCATGAGCCCTCAGTAATGGGGTTGTCGTGCGGTTTGCTTCGTGCGTGGCATTATATGTGCTGTTCGTTTACTCTATGATCGTTTTGTGACTGTATGAGCAAACTGTACCATTTTTCACGATAACACTTTATATTTGTAATAAGAACATACTATCGTGGTATGCTGAAATATTCAGCGATGTAATAAAACACTGAAAACTCCTCTTACAATATAGTGCTGAGGTGCCGAAAAAAACAATCTTAATATACTGTGAATGGAGTGAATTTAAGTAACTTTGAATTCAAATCCATTTTCATTAGGAATAAGGAATTTCGCAAATGATCGCAAAACTGTTGCTGCAAGAGCAATGAAAATGGATTGAAGAATAGTGAACATATCGTATGAACAATTACAGCCATGTCATAGTGCTTTGTTCTGCAATATGTCGCGATTATTCAAGAAACAATCAGTACTAACTTGAAGCAATGCCTGTTAAGTTTGCCAGCAGGCCCATGTGAGCGTCCTTGATAACGCGCACTGCAGAAATCTCTACATTGTGCTGTCTTCTTTAGGGTACGATGATTTCTACTGCTCAGTCATTCAACTAGTTCAATTGTCACGTTTCTTCTGGATAACGAGAAACGTAAGTTCGCTTTGTTTCCGTCAGTGAAATCCGAGCGCATACAGCTGTTTGAGTTCATTGGCAAACAGGTGCCATTCTGAAGCGCAAAGGACTTATCGTCAAGGTCAGGGACAAGGGTGCACATCGGGCTTGTATGTGGCTGTTGAGGCTTTTGCTGATACAGCATAACGCACTGGATCTCAGGTCTATGGAGATGATGAGCTAAGGTAAGAAGCTACGACATGTCTCCCCTGACAGAAGCGGTGTGCGAGATGGAGTGCAGGACAGGGAAGGAAGAATTCGTCGTACTGTTTTTACAAGCTTTTGGTTAAGACCAAAGACAAGTACCCACAGCTCTCGTTTTCTGGGAACAGTGTTGTTGTTCCTCACACTCATCCATCGGTCCACAACTACTACTTCACGAGGTGCTGGGCGGCAGACACCTATGCCATTGAGGCTGTTGCTACGGAGGGTGGTCATTCTATAGCGTCCCATTTTTATACTGGCCTGGAATATGGCATATTGCAACTAACTCTTTCCATTTATAAATTCCAGTGTGAGTGGATTTGATCAAATAAAAAAAGAAGGCTGCGCGGCACAAAAACAGAACTGTGTGAGGTTTTAAACAGAACTGTACGAGGCTTGACTGAAGTGGCGGAAAGGTCTTGCCCTATAGCTTTAACGTATCCGTATGAGAAAATTCTTGCAGATGTGTCGAGAGAGTGGGAGAAGGGAAGGGATTATAGTGCATCAGCAAGCCTCATAATAGGCACATCTTCGAGCTGCTGACGATGCAAACTTGCGATTGACGGCGGAGGGGGTATTCTGTGCTTTGGAGGCAAATGCTTGTCAATGGTCCTTACAGCAGTACTCGCCTTTCGCTTTCCGCACAGCTATGAGGAGGACTTGTTTCCTCTCACATCGCTTCGCAAAGTTATCCATTCCACAAGCACCTCATTTGGTTGAACTCCACAGTGAGCAGTTAAAATTTTTTTCACCGAGGTGTTTGTCTTTTGTTACGATGTGTGATCGAGAGAAAGTGAACACATCTCAAATATCCCAAGTCAATAGTTCACACTTTTTTCACTTATGCAGGGATAAATTTCGAATACTTATATGTGTTGTTTTTTTACCTTTCAAGGCAATGATGGTCAGTCATTCGCATATTCTGGGTCCATAAAATTCGTTTTTTATGTGCATCTTATGCGCAGAATCCGATACTGAAATCAAATTCACAGCTTTTGTGTGGTCTTTTCATATGCGATTGAGGTGCGCATGAGTCGGATAATAAGACAGATAATACCAGTAAAGAGTGAACAAGAAGAAATTCGAAGGATGCGTACTTAGAAGATACAATTAGTTGCACAATTCACAACAAGTACTTTGAAGCAGAATACGGATCGTTGCGGGAATAGTTGTCACATCGCAATATCATAGTGCTTCAGGACGAACGCCAACGTATAGCAAATTTAATATTGGCTGCTGTTGTGGAAGCGTTCGCTGAAAAGCAATATACAACTTGATTGGGCATCACAGAGTTTCAGCAGTGAGGGGGTGCCGATGATGGCAGTTTTTGTGCGAGGGCACGTTTCGCATTTGAAATCGATTTAGACTGGATGCTCATGGTTGGTTCCTTTTTGTGGCGGTTGACTTATTTGCTTTTCGAATACTGCCGTCTTATGTTTACATGCTCAGTCCTTCAAAACATAGATGAGATAGTGAGTGTTGTCACTGTTAATGCAATCAAATGACGTTGAAATCAAACCTCACTTATATGCGATTTTGACAAAGCAACCCACTCTGCACGCTACGGATGTTTTCTTTGAACGCATCACATCAAATGGCTGAAACCGACAACAGAACGCTGTTCCTAAATGGGTTGTTGGGTGTATTCAGCCTACATCTCTTCAACTCCGAAGCCGGCCCATCAATTTCGTCATTTTTGCGGCTAGTCGTCCAATTAACAAGTTTGAAAGCTGCATACGAGCAAAAGGCTGCCGTCTATTAATTGAAGAATTTGTTTTTGTGCACTTTGCAACCAACACTAAAGTTTCAAGCCCTGTGCTGTGGAAATTCCCTAAACGTATGCTATACTGTACTATGTTCAGCAGGCCTCAGCTGTTTTATACAGCGTCTTCTCAGATGATTGGTCTCTTTCGCACAACGCGACTCAGCTGCACTCCACCTTGTCTCCGCTTAAACTTTGCGGAAAAGACATGCAGTTCCTGTCTCGAAAGTGGATTGTTGTGGGATACGACCACGCACTAACTAATTTCAGATTAGCAAGGTGATACTTTTTTTCCCTTCTCCGCTGTTTACATTTTATGGAACCCATTTCTCAGTGGTTTCCATCAAGCCTTTGAGCCATACGTGAGTGGGATCTCACCATCTGTTGTCTTCTATTATTGCAGATTGCGGGATTTACTACAGAAGTCGAATTTTAAGAAGTGCAACTGCATCCCTCTGGCAAGCATGCACATGAAAGAACAGACAATTTGGTGCATCCTCCCTCCATCCTAATCGTCCAAAAAGAAAAGCAACAGCCTCCAAAGAGCAATTTTGGAGGAAATTCTAAACCTAGTAGACTGTGTAAAAGAGAAGTGACCGAAAATGCAGAACTTTTGTCTCCTCCGTCGACTTTTTTAACCATAGTGATGAGGCAAGAAATCTTTGTGGGGCGAAGGGAGACCACATCTGACAGTATACATCTCAACTTCGCATGATCGTATCTCACATAGTTTACTGTTTCATAAACACTCCTAAAGTAAAATTTACTGAGATCGCTAATCAATATCTAAGCTTATCAGAACACAATGTTGCGTTCATATTGAGGTCGAAACGCGGATAGAAATTTCTCAAGTGGCACTTTTCGTCGACAGTCGCTCTTTAACAATCTGTTGTCCATTCCTTTCTATAACATCTTTCGCGGTTCCAAAGAAATCGTTCGAAGTCAATCCTTGTCGCGAATGCACGCGAAGTTTAATGTAGTTTCGTGAAGTTAGAAAAGGCTAAGTGACGAAGTTGTGATATGTTAAGGCAAATTTAAACGGCGCTAGAAGAGTGCAGCTTTCCCATGTTGGGCTTCTGATGAATGAACCATCATGAGTCGATGAAAGTGGCATAATCGTGGCGGCTGGGAAGCGTCAACAGAGCTGTGATACCCCGTGGTACAGCGTCTTTACATATGCGTAAATAACGCCACTCAAAAAGAGCAAGGGCTGTCTGTATTCCCTTGTTTCCAACAAACAACATTAACGCACAGCTACTTCGGACCATTAGGTTTCTTCCCTACAGTGATGTGCGGTGTAACCCTCAACTATATGTATGACGAAGACAAGTTCGCACATTAATTTTGTTCCAGGCCGCATTAATTTGAGTTGTAATAATCTTTAACCTATGTGCAGTTTTATTAATGCTACTTGACTACAAGAAGCCCTGCTCCTTCGATAAATGAGGTCGTTACATATGTGTTCGGAATTATTGAAAATCTAAAATTTCGAGGAGTTCGATGTGTTTAATTGCTTAAAAGCCACTATGGTAGCATGATGTGGTTCATTAATTTATACGATTATTATTCTATTTGATTGCTATGAATGTCACTCATTTCAAAAATACGTCGTGTTGACTTGTTCCAACTTGTTATTAGTGTTTGTTTAGCAATGCTGACATTTTAGCCGATGAAGTGTATCAGAGATAACTGAACACCGGTGAAAGTGATTCCGATATCTGCGGACATATTCGTTTGGTAAATTATGACCTTTTCTAAGATGTTTTGGGTATTCGGTTGGTATGACATTTCGTTTGCTGTAGTGCTGTTTACCGTTTACTATGTTGCTACGGTTTGCTTCGTTCGTTTCATAACGTTGTTGTTCGTTGCGCTTAAGCGTTAATCAATTCAAAGAGGTTTAATAATCCA
>JAARMF010000021.1:31788-66847 GCA_022844705.1 Toxascaris leonina | reverse complement strand
GGGGGGGGGGGTGGGTTATTATGTCCATGGCGAGTTCGTGTCATACGGGTCTAAGTTAAGCCTAAATCCTTAGTTCTAATTCACCTTCGTCATTACTCCAATATACGTCAAGATATTCCAGCTAACTCAGCTCGCATCATACTGCGAAGATTAGGTAGGGGAAGGGGGGGGGACATGAAAAATATTGCTGGTGACGTCGTTTTGAATTTTTATCGATTTCTATTCCTGATGTCCCTTTCTTTCAAGTGATTAGAGTGTTGCAGTGCAAATGCTGATGAGCAATGATCTAAGTCGGCTGAAAAGAAGGAAGCGAATGCATTAGATGATAAGAGGTTGCAGCTTTAACTGAGAGTTTTTCACATGCCTATAGACGATCTCTATTTGAGCGCCTATATGGGAGTAATTTGTGCTCTTTCAGATTGGATGCGAGTGCCCGACGTAGAATGGAAGGAAAGAGGATCAAGTCTGAGAAGAAGAAACTGCGTTCGCATTCTGATTACTAATGTATTTTTTTTAATATAAGTTTTCTAGTGTATCCATAGAAGAAGAACCGTATCACCTTCAAGTAGTTGATTGAAATTCCCATTAGGGTAGCGTAAAACAGTATCAAGCACCAACGCTGTTGACGTCATAGATGGGTTGCTAAATGGGGTGCTGCTACCTGTGTATCCACCTCTTTGTTGGTGACTCGTTATGGCTCAGGAAGTTTGAAAGAGGGCCATACTGTTCAGGCGGACCCTGAATGCTTCGAAGATGTTTTACATGCATATCGAGTAATTTGCTTCCTTCCTGAAGTGCCTTTATCTTCAAAGCAGTTAAAAAATCCACCAGTGTTGTCATCCCCTTTCTTCATCTCTGGCTTCATCTTCATTGACAGTTTTTCTTCCACTTGAGGTGTCGTTTTTGCTGGAGATGTCTCTGTCTGATCGGTTTTGAGTTAACTTTCGGTGATGTTTCTCTGTGCATCTCCAATAATCATACAGTGAAAAGGCGCATCGCAAAGGCTTCCCGTTTGTATGCATATCATGGTTGCTTGTTTGTTTTTGCTAGCATTTAGTATTGCACAATAAATGAATTTATACAACCAGACGTTTGCTCCACTGTACAAATGCATTTTCGCAGGGAGAGTGCTTCGGCTTCACTTCTTTGAAATGCCCTATCTTCAGAGTAAGCGCCAAGCAGCCTTTTTTTAAAATTGTTCGGAAATTTCGAGTCCGAACAGTATACGTCTGGCAGAGACAGCTTTGTTTGGTAGTCGCTGCGAAAAGGACGCCTTGCGTCGTTCAGTAATGGAAAAAAGCGTCGTTCAGTGATGGAGAAAAGCGCGAGGGCGCTCGTAATAAGGGTATCGTTTGCGAACGACGTGGGTGTTCCCAAGCAGTTACGCTGGCTGAGGTTGCTGGTCAGGCACGAAAAATCGGTGCCACAGAGGCAGTGGAGGCCAGAGTATACGTTTGAATGAGGTTTAATTTCATCCAAGAAGTTCCCTCAGTGAGCGGCAGCAGGGTGTAGTTTTCTTTGTAAAGTTATCGAATTCCGTTTGTTCGTAGGTAGCGGGGTTACCCATGAACTAAAGTGCCGCATTCTTCCCGCTACAACAGCATCTTAGTCTTCTCGTCACTGAGAACGTTGAGCCCTCCTCTTTGTTGCTCAAAAGTTAGCTAAGCTTCTAGTGGCATCCCTGAAACTTTTTTATAGCGGGATAAATGCATAAAGCGCAGAATATCTGGTAAACAATGTTATACATTCATTTATAAACGGCGGATGGAATGCGGCAAAATTTGCGTATTTCTGTTCAGTGGAGCCCAGAGTGCACACCAGTTTTTGGAGGCAGTTTCCTCCGTACCTATGATGAAGCTAAGATGGCTCCGTTACAGTAACCAGAGATTCCATTCTTTCTGGTTGTAACAGTGGCAGGGCCTTAGGTATGTGGAAGTGATTCAACATACTGACGCATGGTTCTGACATATGCGACCATCTTCGTCTGGCAACAAATGCAGCAGTCTCGAATGAATAGAAATATGCCCCACACTCTTTTCGCATTTGGTCACGCAACCCACACTCTTGTCTCGCTATGTGAGCTTAAACAGCAAACCATTTTTCTGTCACTTGCTGAGGTTGGAAGATAAGCTGTTTATGATCTCTTACGACCGAACGAGTATATGTATGCACGGACATTGTTATGAAGCGCTTTTTTGCAGAAACGAATCACGTCGTGTTTAAATCTTTAACTAACATTCAATCGTTGTGTCACCACGACGTTTTCCTGCATCCGTAGCAGCCCCTCTATCGTTATTATTCGAATTCACGCTCGCGAAAATAGTATACTTGCTGTCGCAATGAGGCCAGCACGCACTGATAAGCAATGTGATGAGCCCTGTAAACAAAACGACCTGGATAAGCTTTGCTCACACTGCGTTTAGCACAAAAGCAGCCACGCTTCATTCATGTTTACTTCTCTGACTTCTCTCTTTTGGAAGTCTCTCGGCACGCGAAATTTCGAATCTTTTCTTGTCGTTCGTACATATTGGGAGAAGTTAAGCCGATATCGTGTAATGATAAATGACTATACAGAAGGCGCCACATTGCAAATCGTATGCACTCTTTTAGAACACCGTACTTCATTCAGCACTCGCTGTCCTTTCAGCTGTGATGCACCTCATATGCCTTTCATGCAATCTTGCGGCTCTTTTCATCTACTTGTAACCACGCTTGGGAATGAAGATATTGCCATCGGGCTAAGTGGGTCATCATTTCCAAGAATCCTTTCTCACAAGCACTAAGTGTATGGTGGTACTTAATGCGCTTTTACATGCAGTTGTGCGAAGCTTGGTGAAATGAACTCATATATGCGTTTTAAGTGGCAAGGAAGCGTTGCTTATGCCCAAATTAGGGACAGCCGATGAAGTGAGTGGATGGATGAGGTGATTAGCTGGTCATTCTCCATCGTTGGAGCAAACTGCCGGATAGAAAAACTGAGTCGATCATATTGCTTCAACCGGTCGACATGTTATCAAATATGACAGTTGATAGCAGTCGACGTTTCAGAACACATTCACACTTATTTTCGGTGCTGAAAGTGCAATATTGATGGGCTCCATTCACTGCTTAAAGTAAAAAGGACGATAAGCAAGCGCTGAAACGTGCCGATATTTTGCAGTTGGATTCGCCAGCATTGAAAAGCTTTGTGAAAAGAAACGCCAGGAGTTATCAGTGTTTGATGCCATAAAATCTCTCTGCTTTGATGATTTTGCTCATTACATTAGTGCTTGCTAGCTCGACTGGAGTTGCTGTTGTGTTCGCTGCTGCGTTTTAGCTACGAAAGGCAGAGTTTATTTAGATTCCTAATTACACTATCTACTTATTCCATTTGTCAATATAAATATTTTAGACGTTCAAAATTGCTTAACTATTCTCACTATGGAGTCGCAGTCAACGAGACAAAACAATGCTTCTCCGGTGCACCATTCACCAGCAAATGTGTGTTGAGATTCAGTTCTGCTGGTGGAGACTGTACTTTATTAAAAATATTAGGAGCATCACGCTTATTGCAAGTTCATTTGGATTTTATGCTTGAGCTCATCATAAGTCATTTAGTGCCGTTGGCAATTTCAGGTCATTTATAAATCATTCAGAAAAATTTCGAAACTGAGATGTTCGCTGAACAAAAATACGAGCATATAGTAGTCCGTTAGTACTTCGATCGTTATGGCTTCATTCATCCAGCCTATGCAGAATGTTATATTCGGCGCTTTTTCCACTCACCATTTTCGCAGAACATGGCAAAAGTCATATTCTTTCGTACATCTATCTAACTATTCCCACTTAAAATCCCTCGCAAAAAACCATATGGAATTTGCGAGCCAACGTCGAGGTATCGCGCATTTCACTTCCAGAAACCAATCCAATGATTTTTGGTATTACTCCTCTATGGTCCCTCAAAAATTCCTCTTAATTAATGATCCGTACCTCTCACGGAGCAAATTTGGTGCACTCAAAAACTGAGGCAGGCGATATATACGTTCCATTGTAGCTAACCAAAAGAAATTTGTCAGCGAGTTTCTGTCCCAGAAACAGCCGCATAGTAGCTCTGCTCATCAACATCCAAATGAATTATCACTCTGCCTAATTTATGAATATAAACGCTCGAGCTTTTGGACGGGTCAGGTGGTTGGCACAATAGCAGATTACCAATATGGCAGCCAATGCTTCAACGTTGATTGCATTTTTTCGTTTTGCAAATAAATAGTCGGTATTTGTACCAAATTAACTGTACTGTTTCCGGACAGCCCCTTCCTTCATTTTCAAATTTGGCTCATATTCAAACCACTATTTGCGCTAAGCGCATTCATTTGCTACCAAAATGATTTGCAGGAAAATGCTGCTTTATCCTGGATTTCGACTTCGTCACTAACTTCACCGGACGATGTTGGACTATTTGTAGAGCTCCACGATATCCTCATCTCTCTGAGATCGAACATTTTTTTTGTCATCAAGAAAATGTTTTATGGAGACTGACATATGAAACTATCATAAACAGTTATTTTTCTAGAAGCATGGTTTTCTTAATTTGTACATCTGAAGCTGACAACAGCACATCCGGTCGATTCAGAACGACAGTACCTAGCTGGGTCATAATTCATGAAAGTGGCGTCGCAGTTGCAAACGTGTTCCAAGGAGCAGCAACCGGGGATATACCGAGGAGTCTTAAAAATGCTGTCGTCATTAGGAATCTGCGTATAACCGATGGATCTGGCACCATGACGTCACCGTTAATAAGGCAACATCAGCGTTAAGCGTATCAAAAAAGAGAAATCATCGTCGGCTATCATGCCAATTTACAGGAATAGATGGTAAGAGATCATAGTGCCATTTCCGCGCGGAGATGAGTGACGTTAGTATCATGAGGTGGTATCACTGGTGGCACTGCCCAACAGTAACCCACTTCGTCATAGCACGTTGTCGCCACCACCATTGACATAATGGCAACGCTATTATCATCCAGCAACAATCCGTGCAGTATATGACGTCAGCACATTAAAAAGACGTTGTGGTAGAAAGTTGTAGCGTTCTATGTGTTGAGCTGGAGTGAAATGGCAAAATGATATCATCGATGATGTCATAATATTTGCAATACGTCGCATTGACGTCACAGCCGAACGACAATAATTTGAGCCAACACGGTTGTGTGACGTCACACATGTTTTGTGAGCTTGGAAGGTCGGCTATTGTGCTACTATTGTGTATAGACGAGCAGGTCATAGACGAACGTACGCTTTTCTTGGCAAAAGCAACAGCAGTGTACATGAAAAAGGCACATATCTTCACGTTAACAAACATGGAACTAGGGGAAAAGAACAGGCGCTTGCTCATAATGGAAAAAAATTTCTTCCGCTCATTTTTCCGCCGACATAATACTGAATTTTCGTTTTGAATTTAGTTCAAGACAGTCACAAATGATGATCCGTAATATCAGCATTTGATATCCATTTCGCTAGTATTATTATATAATCATATAATACGTTATAATATGCAATATATAATATTATATAATATAAGTGCAAAAGATGTAAAAATGCTTTCAACTGTAGTCCGAAAATGATGTCTGTGGCATGTTGCGAGTATTATGGTGTCGTTGATGACGTCATGCTACAACACCTTAAACGATGCTTCTGTCGACGTGCGAAGTCGCCACAGTTTTCTGTCACGACGTCACATTGATGTACGAGTTGATGCTTGGAGATGATGGCGCCGTTGGTATGTGTTTGTTAAGGTTGATCGCACCACCAGTGGTATCACCCACAGTTTTCGTTGCTGTAAGCCGGTATCATCGATTACTCTATTTCTGGGTAGTGATGTTAATCCCCTAGTGATCACCTTTTGGTGGTGTATCGCGGGGTCCTCTGAGTCGATGACGTATCTGACGGCAATGTCGTTTTCGTTGTCGAACTTGACAGTGAAACTGCCTTGAAAGCGATTATATCACAACACCATACTATGAGTTAAACAAGTTTCTGACGATTACGGTGCTATTCCACTGATTACTGTACGTGAGAATGCATTTTGAACGATGACGTCAGTTTTATGAGTGACGATGTCAGCTGTAGATCGCATCAGTTTTTAGCATCGATGAGAATAATTGATTGATACGACATAATTATAACTAGCTATGTCGTCAGCATGAAAACAACAGCGTGACGTCATGGGTCGTCGTGATGACATAATCGGCCACCATCGTGACATTGTGATAAGCGCACAGGCCTTGATAACATGCTCTAAACCTGTGATAGTAATGAATGAGTTTTTGCCGATTAAGCGTTGAAAACTAGTTGCGCTAGCAAATTCACCACTTATGATGCTATTAGAAGGCATAACACGAGCGCAAATATCGATGTAGTTGCTAAGCACTTTTTCGCTTTACTGAGGAAATTTCTACCTGGTCAGAATCATATTTGTTTCCTTTATTTTATCCCAAATCTGTAATTTTAACATTGCAATTCAGTAGATATTAGAAGCCTCTACATTCCCACTTCTCTTCCTTCCCGTTTCACTACTATTGCATTTTGCCGATCCTTTCGCTCACGACGTTGTCTAGCTCATACTTTGAATACTGCTCAGCCGTTTCTTTCAAAATGTGCGCCGATTATGGACATTATCGCCACATTGTAAAATATTGAATGATTTCGTGATGAGTTCATGCGAACGGCTAGATTAGTGGGAAGTTATACGGAGCACAGCGAGTGCATGCAGGTGACATTTGTGTGGGAGTTTGATGTGGCAGATAAAGATTAGAGTTAGAATAAATGTTTCCAGTATAAACAATATAGCCGAAGTTTTCTAGGAGTGCCTTGACAGAAATAAACAGCAACCATACCGCATTGCTTTGGCGGTCGCCACCTTTTGAAATTAGACATTTTACTCATCACAGAAGGAAAACGCAGGAAAAAAGCCGTCATCAGAAGTGTAACGGTAAAGACGTTATATCAGTATCCTATGACTGTAGTGTCTGTCGAGAAATCAAATATGTTGTTAATTGTGGAGCAAGCTTCAATTTTTTCACGGCTTCTGCAGCAGATGAATCAAAACTGTCCACTTAACGTACCACTCCAACGTTCTTTCTCTTTTTTCTTCTCCTAGCTTACTTACTGATAGTTCAGTTGAAGTTTCCAATAGCGCAAATCATGAAAGTTTCCAATCGTTTACTGAGAACGGTCAGAACAAATGTTTCTAACATTTAAGTGTAGCGGTCAGTGCATTTTGCGACCCCCCCCCCCCTCCTCGAGATGTTGCACGCGGTGTTTCGAGTTCAAAAACTTTCACCATGTCGTCATTCCGGGCGCCATAACATGATTGGCACTTGCTGCACAATTATGTGATATATTTCTGCGGTTTTGCATGCTCCATGCCACCTAGAACAAGCCCAGAAGTTCCTTTGCATGTTTGCACCAGTCAACTCTTTCATGCTCAAATTTCCCTTCTCGAACAGCATTTCAACGCAGAGGTTACGGATTATGCTTCTGATGTATATTGAAGTTTCAGGCACTATATATATGTGCTCAGCTTAAAGTGCTTTGCAACGCGCTAGAGAAAGCGGCTGCATTTAATCACAACCCCAAACTTTCATTGAAATTTTTTGAGTGGAACTTTGATTTTTTGTACTGGACTTGTTTTTTTTTTTTTTTTGAAGAGTACAAAATGGCAGATGGGAAATATATTAGGCTCAAGTATGAAATCATTACCATGTGCCACTTTCGTGCTAAAAGTCGCGGAAAGCTATCACGAGAAAGCGTCCCAGTTTACAACGCTTTGCACTTGGGCTGTTGAGGATTTTCAACGAGCCGCCGAAAATCTCATTCGGCAGTTATCAGCCGCTGGTTGATCACTGCTTTATGGATTGATGAGAAGCCGCTGACGTTATCAACTGCTCCAGAAACCTTTGTTCTAGTTGCTATAAAATATTCACCGGTCCAGTAACCGGATCTTACCTGCTTCGTGCGTGACTCAGAAGTGCATCTAAAATAGGCGTCGAATAGAAAAGTGCTCATGAAGGTGCTTAAGAAAGGTGTGGAGATTGTGTAGATTATCAAAGTGCTGTATTATAGCCGTGAAAAAGAGATTTAAAAATCTTCAATATCAGAAGTAGTTCAAGTGCTGCAAATTGAGATTTGCTGATTGTGTAGCATGAGGCTAGCCTAAGACTAGGCATATTGAGTAAGGGTGAGTGATCGCATATTGTTGTGCTTTATTATTACACTATCGTTAGATTTGTTGCGCCGTCACGTTGTTATAACTGTGCTGCAAACAAAAGTTTAGAACGTAAGGGGAAGCCGACCTAACTATCAGCAAACGAAGTCAACGGTAGGACAGAAATGAAGAAATTGCATGGATAACCCTCAGTAGCAAACAGTTAGGATCCATGTGGCATCTAACCAAGGCGAACGATTGTTTGATAAATTTTCTCTTAAAAACAACCAAATGGTTGATGAAATCGTCCGCAATAGGAATGAGGGAGACAAACACAAAATTCCCTCAAGGAAAAGAGTTTCAATAAAAAAGAAGGAACACAGCTCAAACCAACCATAAAGATTTTGTATACTGATAAAAAAGTGATAGCTCCATTTGAGATAACAAAACTATACTATCGTAAACAACAGTTTTCTGTCATATTTCACCTATAAAAGATTTTGTACTCAATGGAAGTTTAAGACAATAAAATCTGAGTTAGATGGGAACGGAATGAGCAGCGGAAATGATGGAAAAGCTGAGCGCATTTCTTTATTCATTACTTGTTTACTCGTTATCGTATGGATGCAATGCGTTGGTGCCCCATCGAGTGCAGAATGTCGGTGAACGCGACATAACATAATATGCATGGTGACCACTTCCTGATATCCACGTCAAGCTGATCGATGATGACGGTTTATTTTGTTTTTTCCTGACTGATTCGCAAGATTCCTTCAATCAACTATGGAGTCACAGTCAAGTGTTCTGATGAAATTGTAATGGAATCGTTTGCATGCGAAAATTTTTGGCTGGTTGCTGAAGAAATTGGGCGAAGTTTAGTGGCGGTGACATCTCATTCATGAAGCCGAAAAGTGAGGCTATGAAATATGTGGGACGATTCCCCAGACAAGCTTTCCTTTCTCTTATTTATTCTCAGATATCGTGAGTTATCGTAAGTATACCTAAACGAAAACACCTTTCATAAGGCAGTGATGGAATCCCATCATGATTAACGTTTCATATTTGGTGCTTATATGAGGTCGTTTATTGGCACAGACTTCGGTCTTTTCCGTTCTATATCAGAAGAAATTAGCATAAGAAAAAAGCGACTGGAACAGTTGTCATTGTTTGTACGACATCATTCGATCATAAATATTGTCGGCGGTCACTAAGCCACAGAGCGGTAAATGTTGCAGGAAATTTAACCGTAAGAACCTTCAAAAATGTTAACGTAACCGGTGAAAACACCAGCTTCAATACCATAACGCTCATCCAACTTGTAAGCTTTCTGAAGGCGATTGAAATAACAGTGATGCCTCGCCTTGCAACATTTTGGCCACTGAAAATGGTGATTGGCTGGTTGCTAATGCTATTCTATGAGTCAAGCAGTTGGGGCGACGAAATTCTTCTATTGTTGGCGTGATATTTCAGCGCCCGATCCTGGCGATCTTTTACCATTTGGTTTTGCACACGCTAACGGTTGGTTTTTCCTTGAAGGTTATGAGACGGAAATGACGATCATCGATGCAGCCTTGAAAATCTTTCATAAATGCAATGATGAGGGAATTGCACGTTTAAAAAATCTGACTTTATTTTACTTTTGAAATTTTGCTTCTGCACACTTTGCTACCGCTGTTTTGAAGGCGACAAAAATTTATGAAAATCAACTTTTTCAATGAATCTTTTACTTTCGCTCTGAAGAATATTTTTGTGCCACACAGAAAGACTTTCTTTTTCAATGTCAGCATTGCAAGTATGTTGAGAAATGACTACTTTCAAGCGTTTTATTTTGAACCAAACTTTAATTGTTAGCACCATCATCTAATTATTTTGTCTTTGTGCTCATTAATCACAAAATTTCTCCATCGCTCAATATATTATGTACTTCTTTCCGCATTTCTTTTCATGCTTGCTGCATTATTTTCCACCAATTTTAAAATGTTTAGACGTGCGAGCGTACATGGGAAATCGACATCCCTAAGAAGTACACAACGATGGTAGAAAGGTGCCAAAACAAATAGTTGATTTGGGTATATTGAATGCTGAGGTAGTCCTCCACGGTGAAACGAGAGATTGTGCGCATTGAATCTAGAAGTATATGTAAGAAGCAAATTGAGGGAAGGCGAATTCCGCTTCAAGATAGAAAGTTAAGTGAAATACTGGCAGAAACAGGTGCATTTGAGTGTCTTTTAAAATACACTCGGCTATGTAAATCTGATGACTTTGGTGTATGTTTTACTCAAAATATGCTTCAAAGACTTCATCGATAGGAGGGATGTGGGAGACAGAGAGAGGAGAGCTTTTAGAAAACCATTATCTCTGGCTCGATTCACCCATTCAGTGTGCCATACCGTTTCGTCAAAACTGTGATCGAAATAAGCCGATTCGTATCTGTGTTGTTTTTGCTTCTGAACCGACACTCAATGAGCAAATAATATTGTGCATGCAAAACAGCTATTTGTGTAAGAATTCCTTCTTACTTGTCCACAACTGTCATGCTTTTATTTCTACTTTCATTATCATTCGTGAGTAAAATTAGTTTCAGTTCACTTCGATAGGCAATAACCACCAACAAAGGCTTCAAGAGTTTCATTATGTAGCTGTGAAGAAATGCTACTTTCTCGAAGATTGCTACCGCTGCATCTAATTTGAAGCGAATCCGATAAAATGCTAGATGCATGGTGGGGTCGGGGTAATTATGGAGTGTGAAATGGCGTATAATTTTTAAATTTTCTGAAGGTACGCAAGGCCATATGCACCACATAACTTTCTCATCATCTGCAACATATTTTGAGACGATGGAAATCTCTCACTTTATAGCTATAATTAATGCTGCTGGTCTCAGTGAAAATTATTCACCCTTTTCGGCTTGTGTGAATAATTTACACGCTCACTACTTGATCCCTATGCGGAACAGATGCGCATTAGTTCAGCAGTTCAGCTGAGGTTGAACTTTTCTAATATAAGCCATCATGGATTTGCCTGCAACAAAACGGTTATTTCGTAAACTCAATTGTAAAGCAATTTGAATGATGCCAATCCTGTGGTCCAACAAATGTTGATAAAACCTTCATTTGCTTCATGCTTCGCACTGATAAATATGAGTTATGAAACGCAAAGAAGCAATGTCATTAGCACCGTACAGTGATGCATTATTTCCGCAAAATGAGTGATCTAAGGCTTCTCGACGCAGCAACTACGATGACAGCATGCGACTGGGATTTGTTGTGTTTGACGAATCTCATGCTTTCAATCAATTGGAGATCATTGCTCACAGTAAACAAACGGCTGGTTGTTCATTGCAGGAAGCATTGATTAACCTCTTATACGTATAATGCGTTTGATGTTATGTTTAACGAAAGCGCTCGCTGAACGGTTGTTTGCTGATCGATAAGCAAATTTGATGATATGCACGGTTATCAGAGGAAAGTTCGAAGGCGTCGAAAGAGCAGTTGGTGCAGCCCCGCTTGCGACTTGTCAATTCGAGCCACTTCTGTCTCTTCACGGCGCGATCGTTTAACTACTTGGTGCCACAATAAAATGCATTTTCTGTACCGTTTTACTCCAACAATATAACAGTAATATGGCTTTGAAATGCTCGTTTAAAAAGTATTTTGGGTAACCGGCAATTAGAGGAGGAGCTTATAGGTAATTAGCTGATAATACCCAACATTTTATATATCAATAATATCTCTATGATTCAAATTACGTCTGGGTCATGTGACGATTGCCTTTTCTATGCCTGCAGTTAGTTGTACATGTGGGGCCAATGAAGCTAAGTATCGAGTTGATAAAACGTGCACTTTTTTTGGATAGCAAGCGAAACGAAGGCTTTCATTTCTTGAGGCTTATAGCACTTGTGTTCTCCTAGGCCACGGTAAGCCCTTAAGAGTCCGCTTCTAATTCGGACGTGGGGCGCTCTTAAGTGAGGATCAATCATATTCCTGACGAATATTTGCAGGCTACTGAAGAGAAGAAAAAACAAGAAGGACATCCATTGTTTCTAGTTGTTTACTGAATTTTATTTGACATATAACTGTGAATAAGTCATATTGCTGCGATTCCTCAGCGACTCAAAATTAACCTTTTTTCGGGAATAGAATGCCCGAACAGTTGTGTAAGAGAACTTTAGAACCATTCAAAGAGTTACGCTTTTATGCTGCATAAAAACAAATGTGCGCTTGTTTTGATTTTTGGTTGTCAGAGTGGCCTAATTTCGTAGCACGTTTTCTAGAAAGCTCCCATCCACGAATACAACATATGGCATTGGCAATGTTTTACCTCGTAATAGTTCGCATCTCATCAAAGTTGTTTTATCATTAGTTGCAACGATTGCTTTATTGAATCTTTTTTGACAACCTATTTTAGCACTAGCCATTGCATATGAAAAATAAATAAATAAGCGAACAGATATATTTTTAAAATACAAGCAAAAAAGTTGGTAAATGAGCATTGTTTGCTGTTGTAGTGTAAAAAAAATATTAATGCGTTAATAGTAAGTGAATGAAGAGAATCAATATCGGACACGAAGACATACTAAGGAAAGCTCCTACGAAGATCGCAATTGTTTTCCGAGCATTAGCACACCGCCCCAAGCAGCAACTTTCTATTCTTGTCTACCGTTCTACCACATCATCGCATTCCACATCGGTAACGTTACTCGACGCTTGTAATTTGAGATAGGAACTGATTCCCTCTGATCTGGCAAGGAGCAATTCTTAGTTTTGCTTTTTTGCTTGCCTTGCAACTAAATACATATTACTAATTCTACCCCTATTGAGTCAGTTCAACATTCCACATACTCTAGTTTTCAGACTCAATGGTTTTATAGCCATTATTGGAATGAAATGGATGAGATGAAAACTAGAGCTCATCTTGGGTGCTACCCTGGGGATAAGCCGGCTTCCCTCTTCATTCCTCTGTCTACTGAGTTTTATTGCCCGCTCAATTCGCCTCGTTCCTTAAATCTCTTAATGGTAGCTCTTCTAGAGGAGGAATTTTTTTTGCAACTATACGTATCCTGTTAGAACTAAACATTCATTTCCAGATTGCATCTTGGCAACCTCCAATTTCTACCTCACCTATGCGAAACATGTCAGTAGCAAGCTAGCTCAAGTAACGGGAAAATGAATTTTGAGGTTTCGAATTTTTAAGGAAAACTTTCTGTCATCTCAAAAAATTTTTCGCTTTTGCTATTTTTGTGCAAACAAATTTGATGAGTGATGAATTTTGATCAAAATGATGCATCGAACGTTCATAGTGCATTGAGCAAGTACGCTACAAATGGTTATTATATTTCATAAAAGAAGTGCAGTTGTTGAAGCTACTTTTTAATTTATCCTCTTAAGTACAATCTCTACTCAGCTTTATATATCATGATGAAAATTATTTCCTGTATCAGGCGAATTTTCGAATTATATTCAACTTTAATTAAGAGCCATCGCAAATTATTCAGCAAATTAGCTGGAATTTCGAGTCCTTTAACGTGCAGAAAAAAAGTGGCATCATACGTTCGCATAGATTATCGATATAGCGTAACCGAGTCGGAGAAATTATTGTTACAATATGCGAAATTAACTGCCGCTGAATATTTCAGATGTTTAAAATTTTACTAATTGCATCGATATCAATTTGGCTAGCGAATCATGTCACAGGTTTCCGAACACAAAGCGTTTGGGTGAGAGGTCGACTTCTGTGCGGTACAAAACCAGCAAAGGGTGTACTCGTTAAGCTCATCGATGCCGACAACGGTTTTTATATTTCCACCTTATGTTTGATATTTCCTGTGGTCATTATCCCGCTTACTGAGTGTCGCTGAATACGTGCATAGAGGGGAAATTAGACACACTGCTCTGTTGTCTCAAATATATTTATGCAGCAATTACAACCTCAGATATATATCGATCATAGTCACGTTCACAAATATAATTGTAACTATTATTACTATTGCAATTATGTTGTTTATACATACGTTTGTGCTTATGCTTATATTTATATTTATATTTATATTTATATTTATATTTATATTTATATTTATATTTATATTTATATTTATATTTATATTTATATTTATATTTATATTTATATTTATATTTATATTTATATTTATATTTATATTTATATTTATATTTATATTTATATTTATATTTATATTTATATTTATATTTATATTTATATTCATATTTATATTTATATTTATATTATGTCCATACTCATATTCATGTTCATATTCATAATGATATTAATGTGGCAAAGGTAGCAGGAAGCAAAGGTAGCTTTTACCAAGCTGTCGACTTTTGCATCTGCGAATGCTCAATTTCCAAAAATTCATCACCAAAGAAGCTTCAGAGTTGAGGGTCATTTGTCTAATACCAATGCAGTCTTCTGTTAACGCATGGGTGAACAATCTTTTGAATCCTGTAGAGGAAAATATTTGTGCTCAAAGACAGCATCTGAAGAGTAGGATCTTTTCTAAAATCAAAAAAGGAATGAAGTAGCTTCGTGGAGTGATAAATTCTTGTCGTGCCCTCGTCTCCCGTTCTATAGAGTAAACATTTTCTGATGATTATTCGTCTATGATCGCGCATACCTCTTTATGGTCATGATCAAGAAAACAAAATGACTAAAGCATAAATTTTCCTTTAATTTATTCATTGTTTTCTTTCGTGAAGCACCCTCTCTTTTTCGCTGTCTCTCGTGAGCAGAGTGTCAAAACAGCATGATAAATTATGAACACCGAATTAAGGTTAAAACGCCGTTAGCCATTTAGCTAAAATAAGCTGTTGTATGAAATTCAGAAAGCGATATGAAAGTACCGTGAAAACTGAAAAAAAATATTATTGCCGTCATCGGCGCAACAAATGATGTATGCAAGTTATTTTGTGGAGCACCGATAAAGTGATTTAGGTGCATCAATTTGAAAGCGTTCTTTTGCATTCACAATTACCATTTTTAACCGCCCATTTCAATGCAAGCACTTTTTCATTGCATGATTGCTGTTCTCTTCTATAAGTCATTCAACTTTCCCTCCATTTTTTGTGAGATTAGCCAATAATCGCGAAATATGCTTGAACTGCAGGTCCAAACCCAGATGATCTACTCGATTCAGCTTATACGGACGATGGTGGTTACTATAACGTGAAAGGTGATTCAAGTGAAATAACCAATATCGATCCTGAGCTGCGGATCTATCACGATTGCAATGATTATGGCAAGGTGCTGATTTCCTCTTTGCCAAAGCTCTGTAAAGTGGTATAAGGTACAGTTTATGGCCACTAACGTTAGAACTTTGTTTACGAAGATACTGAAATTTCATCGATTCCCTTACCGATGCAGCTGACATCCACACTCACACATGGCTGTTGTGACCAGATTTTCGGAGCGCCTCGTCGTCAATCTTCTGGCGATCCGCTGGGAAATCAGCAGGGAATCGAACCCACGCCACTTCACTTAAGAGGTGAGAGCTCTACCGCTAAGCTACCGAACACCCTTCGTCTCCCTTATGTTTGTCAAAATACCATTTGATGGCATAGAAATTTATTATATAAATTTTTCTTAAAATCAGTTGATCTCTTATTTGACAATGGCGGGGAGATAATCCAGAAATAGGCAGAATAATGATCTAGATCTTTCATGAATTGCAGAAGCAACAATCCTCTGTACCCTGAATCTGCTTTCAAATTTCAATGTGGATTCCAGGACTTGAAAGACTCTTCACTTTGAAAGGCTTTGTTCTTATAGACCACGGTCGAACAACATCGACGTCCAGTCTTAGATTTTTCTTCATCTCTGTCTTTGATTTTCCCTGATCAATCATGCATTGCCAAAATCTTGCAACTGAAGAAATCACTACCTTAAAGACTGTGCTTCTCAGTCTACTATTGAATGAAAGTGAGAAAAAAAAATATATACTTGGAATTTGCTTGAGATCTTATATGTTGCAAATGAGATCTTGTCAAATTGCAGCCATGCCAAAGGGAATGGATAATTCGGATCCCCGACAAATACATCTTCGGTGGAATCGAGCCGAAGAAAGCAATGAATCTCGGAGTGATGAATTTGGAGGTGGAACTGGAAGATGAGAACCAAGATTGTGTCCACTAATTTCAGACTTTCATATTATTTCAATGTTTTTTGACGAACAATACTCATGTCGCTATATGGATTTTTTCCACCTATCGTAGAGTGCGATGGAGTTTTCTGACGCATTGTATTGACCAGAAAAAGCGAGCGAACATGAAGAAAATAGCTTGTAAGGTGCAGATTATAGATGATCTGCGATTGAAAATATGGAAGTAGCAATTCAGCCTTTACCTTTACCATTATCCGTGCCCGCTTTTCCTCTGCCCCAGCTTTCTTCTTCTTATCGATCTGAACACCTGAATATTTGCAACAATTATTACAAAATCCCGTTCGCTGAGACCGATTACAGAAAGAAATTCCATAAGATTGTCGAAGAAACAATATTAATATATGCGTTGCTTTGTTTTCATCAATCTCTAAATTATAACTGTATAGATGAACTGTCCTCGTTTGCATATGGGACAAGCCATCGTATTGTTCATGCGTCTTTTACGTTTTCCTCACTTTTCCTTGCAAATGCTTCCACTTTTCTATACAGCATCTACTGTAGAAATGTTGCTTCTGAAAATCTGGCCCATCAGGATTTCTATCTCCTCCTCACGTTAAAGAGCTGCTCCTTGCTAAGTATGCAACCTTTTTATGTGCAAGCTTTCAGCCTCCTTTGCATTTAAATAATGCTTTAAGTATTGCTTCGCGACAGCTGTGTTAAGGAATTGTTTTTGGGAGGGGGTTGGGGAGGATGGGATGGGGAGACGGAGGGGAGCAAGTTCCTTACTGCTCCGAAAGCGAAAAATTATATCTGCTGAACAGCACATCATTCCGCTTCAAATCGTCAGCAGTAGAATTTCTTTTCCAGCGACTTGTTCCAAATAAAATCATTCACTTGTTTGTTGTCCATTCATTTAACTTTGACGTGTTTCTCAATAATCTTGCGTGTGTATAGAAGATAGTTGTACTTTTTAATGGTCTGATTGCTTTGGGAGGTTTTTAGCCACTCAAACAGTAATCTATTCGGAGGCTAATGAATTCCGATGTACGTCATGAAGAGGACTGCGAAAATTGTGAAACGATTGATGGAATCGATGCGTGGTGTCATAATTGTTGTTGGTTTATAGCCTATTTAAATTTACTTTTTCCGATTGGAATATAAGGAACTCGAAACTGAACTGCAACACATCGTTTGTACCCTTGCATAAAAGTTTATAAAAATATTCGAGTGTTTCATAATCAAAGTTCTATCTTTGTTGATACATTTAAAACGTGTCGCTTCAAATTATTCCCTCATAATGGCTCTAAGATCGAATATAAATGGATCAGTGTGCTATCCAATGGCATTCAATTCAATTTCCCTTCAGTCGTTTTATTTGAAAACCTATAGATAATATGAAGCAAAAACGTACCCATTTGAAAAACAATGTTTTGAAGTTTTTTATTTGAATAATAGTGGCTAAATTTTTTCATCAAATGGCTTCTGAATTCCCCGCTTCGCAAACTTCTGGCCGATTAAGTACTCTATTACGCAAGATGACTATGAAATGAAAAGAAGGAAAATTTTATGTCCCATAGAATTTTTGAATCTTCGTGCAGAAATCCAAGAAATAATCTCTTGATAAACATTGCGTTTTATCTACATTATTATAACGCATTCTCATTTAACTCAACTATGCAATATGCCTACTCAGCGCATCACTGTAAGTTACAACTAACACTTTTCAGCGGATGATAAGCCGAAATCCTCCTTTCAAAAGACCCTAAACTGCATTCTTTTAGAGGAAGTCAGGCGAAGTATAACATGACGACTTGATAAAATCTCATCACTTGTCAGCTGTTGCTCTAAAAAAATTAATAGAAACCTCCGAAAATACAGAGGTTGAAAGACGGTTGGGAAATGTTTTTGTGGCTGAGGTTAAATTTTCTTCATTCCTTGTGGCCTCCATGAAGTCTACACCGAATTGATTACGGTATGACGAATTGTACTAGTTCAGAAGGGAACTAGAGGCACCCACCACTGGATCACCACTTGACAAATATGAGCTTGAAACAGTGGTGGAATATTTCCTCGAATCTACTTTTATGCCTGGCGATACGTCATGGATAGTTCTATATTGTAGTTGCAGAGTGAACACGATGTATGCGAACGCTGTATTGTCGTCACTGTTGATCTGTGCGGTAGACGCTTCCGTCATTCCTCAACAACACACCGGAGTCCAAAGTTATCGAGTGAGGACAACAACTGAATCTTAAAAATTTTCAAAACTTTTAGTGAACTACTAACAAGAATCGCCGGTAAAACATTGCTCGACAGACGGAATTTAGCGCAATTCGAGTATAACGTGTTTCTTTCGCTTTTTTGACAACCGTTCCATCATTGAAGTGAACTGGTTTTGGAAAATTTTTTCACCTTGAAATCTACTGATTTTGAAGAGTTTTCTGGCACTTTTACTGTCCTCATCAGCAATTTTATAATCGCAAATGATGCGCTCATTTGATCTTTGTAACAGCATAAGAATCTAGCCGTTTTTCTTAATTATTTGCTTCCTATTTATAAGTCTTCCTCAAAGTGTATTCGATAATTTTTATCCGCTAAATGAGAAGACAAAAAAATGTTGTTTCCTCTAGTCATGGAAGTACTGTTAATAAATTCCACAAGCTCATTTTTTGAATGTAGCAGCCAAAACGCAGATTTGTTAGCAATAAAGTGTGCAATAATTCAGCATAAATCAAGCACATTGTGCAACAATGATTATTTCTCTGAAGGTGAAATTAATCAATGTGGTATATTTAGGTACCACGTGCATGTATTAGTTATGCATCCATATAATAACTCGACGGCATATTTTCAGGTGATCGGTACTCTATTATGCGGTGACAGTCCCGCAGTTGGCGTTCGTGTCAAGCTGATCGACGATGATTTCGGTGAGGATTAGCCATTTCAACGATAACATTCCGATTACCATATTAGTTTCAAGATTCGTGAATCGAAGAAAAAAGAATAGATAGATGGACAATGAAACAAATTTTGCGCAAATCTTTACTGATGAAGAACCAGCCTGTCATCACAGTTGAGGAGCTCTTTGTCCTTGCACTTAGCATTCGCTGATCACTGCGAACAATAGCTAGGGTGCCGTAACAAGTCCTAACTTCACCTCGGATACGGCATTGAAAGAATTCAGCCCGAGAAAACGCTATCTTCTACCACTTTCATAGGTATCCATCGGTAAGCTGTGCGCTACGAAAAGTTGTTTCCGTCTTTTTTGTTGAGATATATATGTGAATAAATCATCAGGACCAGATCCGGACGATGAATTGGATGCCAGCTACACAGATGAGAATGGTCGCTTCGATTTATCAGGTGATACAAACGAAATGACAACGATCGACCCACATCTCAAAGTCTACCACGATTGCAACGATGGCATAACGGTGGGCACCGAATCGCATTGTCCCATCAATATCCGAATAGGCGTTTCGCCTTTTTTGGCGCTTCCCGATCAGTGCAAAACGCTTTCAAAGGAAATATCTGAAAATTCATGGAGTAAATACGATAGGTAAAATTATGTTTTTGAAATGTGCGATGCAAAAAAGCAAGCTGAAAAAAACAACTTAATGATGTATCGGGCAAACAACAGGCGGAGATTTTCGTGTGCTGAACGAAATGGGTCTCTTTCTCGCCTCTGAAATATCTACTCGGATCTAATCTTAAGATGTTATTTGCAGTCCACCTGGGAATTAATCAGAAATAATTTGTATTAAAATCAGGTTTATTGGAACCATCACAAGCTAGATCAAATACGTTCCTCTGAAAAGCACTGTTCGCAGTAAAATGTTTGGTTGAAAGGGAGTTACAAATTTTATTCCGAAGAGAAGACTACGAGAAAAGACTTAGTCCAGTTTAGCAAGCAACCGCGGATAACATGTCGCTCTAATTTTTTAGTACTTTTTGGTGACAGACAAATCAATGGATTATACCTAGCCCATAAAAACCATCTCCATTCATATTTTATTGCTGAATGGGTGGCTAGGACATAGCATATAGGTTGCTTTCACATTTTCATTGTGGATCATGCTTGCAACTTGCCACGAAACTATCGCCTTAATGAGAAATCAGGTATGGTTAAGAAAGAAACTTTTAATGAGTGTTTCGGAAACTCTGCAGAATGCTAATGTTTCAACCGATGGTGTGGTAATTTTCACTGAGGTGGTAGGCTGATTGCGGTATTTTTAAGCAGTGGTGAAATTACTGACGTTTTGCAAAGGGAAGAGAGGTAGCAACAAGAAGAAATGCAATGAAAAATAAAGCTAGAGTGTTGACCGAATGCCTCCTGGTGATGATCCTATGACGGCCACGCAGGGTAAGCATTAGTAAGGTGGACCTTTAAAGCCAAAATTCGGATTTATCCCTTGCGATCTGATGTACATCCCAAGCTATGCTTTAATTCAGTTTTGTACATCCTCGTTAGATGCTACATGACTTTTTGACAGCCTCCTTGTTTCAGTAGCTCTTGAGCTTGCAATCACCCATTTCATTTAGCTTTCATATCTCCATATCTCATAGACATTTACTAATGCTGCGTTCATCGTCGTAGGATCGAACCTTTAAATCATTACATGAAGCACAGCGTGGGTCGACGAAGAAACAGGAAATGAGTGAGGTAAACTTTGATTGCACACGGGTTAACAGGTTGTAAGCGAAAACACGTGCAATACCATTCATACAATATCACAACAAGCTACTGAATAGCAGCAGGTAATGTGGCTCGACCAATTACTGCTACTCAACGGCTACAAGCCATCGGTTGGTTTGATTTCTGATAGGCTAACAAAGAATAAAACGTGCCGTTCGACTATCCACCATGCAGCTTTTGAATCACTCGACTAACGAGAAGCAGAGTAGTCGGGTCAGCCTTCTCGCATGAATCTTATGGAGTGGCGACACACTTTGTGACGAAGACCCATTTTCATTGACAACTTTGAAAAACTACATCAAATTATAGGTCGAACAGTCAACCCTGTGAATGGATACAGAGTTCTTCGCATGAATTTAGGTGTTGAGTTTTGAGTCTGTGATTTGTTGCCACTGACTTTTGTCGCTACTTTCTCGATTTCTACAGTTTTTCTTTTTGTTTTTCTGGAAGGGTAGGAAGAAACAAAACTGTTCTCATCTTCAGCCAATTACAGCCCTGTCAACGACGCTGGAAGTTCGAGTTGCCGAATCACTATATCACTAGTGGAAGAGTGCCACTTAAAACTCTCGACATTGGAACATGGAATCTCGAAGCAAAATTGCCCGACGAAAGTCACGACTGCATCCATTAACCGCAACTGATATATTTCTGAACATTGAAAAGAAAAAAAGAAAAAAATATTGTTATCTTAAATGTTTGTTACAATGTGTGATTTTGCATAGTTTTTTGGTATTATTTATTCTTCGTTACTAGAAATAACCCAGCTGGGTTAGGATGATCAAGGCTCTTTTTTCAACAGAGCCTCCAACTTTTTCCTCACCGCACTAATGACGACCATTTGCGCAGATAATCATGCACACCCTGAGACTCAGGTTTTCAAGCCAAAGTCAACAGCACAACCAGTAGTTATATGGCCATGATAAATTATTTCCGCAGCCGATACCACCACTTTGGTCCAATGCCCACAATCACCAACCAACCACACTTGGGCTGTCTATCATCGATGGAGCTGGAGCATTACTCGCTATGTAAGCTATCAAGATGTAGAAACCTCCGCAGTAGATGGACCCTACTGACCAACATTACAACTTCAATAGATGGGAACTTTTTGAACGCTCTCACGCAATCAATAGCATACTCTCATAGAAGTCAAATTCTTTTCGCGCACTTAACGAAATCTGCGCTCAAAATTTATATTAGAAATATAAAATATCGCAACGCATCTGAACCCCGGCACCGCCACTTCACGCAGCCAATCCCCACGGAAAACTTTTTGTAACATTACTATCATTTCAAATCGTTCATTTGCAAATGCAACTTTATTCAATGTTTTCTGAGGAAAGAAAATCGAATATACGACTGTGATTATAAAAAATTCCTTCCACTTGCTTAAAATTATCCTCTGCATTTTCGCAAAATGTGCTATTATGTACCAAACAGAAGGCTTATTTCTAATAAAAATTCAAATGACACAAACAGCAATAACAAATGCTCCAACTACAGCATTGATTTCCATGTGCTACATTCCAGGCTCAAAGAACGACACATCGACAACAATTTAACCAGTTTACATATTTGAATGCATTTCAAATTCATGAAGCTCGAAACATTTTATGCGCAAGTTCTGGAATTCTTAAACGTACAATAATGATGAAATATTTTAGCCCTCTGAATTATACAACAGAGGTAAAATTCTTAAGAAAACGCCAAGCGACCGCATGTGACATAGAGACAGAATCCTCCTTTACTATAAGGCTGCGATAAAAAATGCACCTAAAGAACCTGAGCTAACAAATACAACTTTTACGTCTGATACACGTCTAACTCATATTCACCAGCATCGCCTACTACATTCATCAACCTATTTGGTTGTTTTTAAACGTATAAAACATTTACAACATAGGTTACTCCATCTTATATTCGTTCAAAGTGCCCAAGAGTCAGTTTTGTAGGCAATCACCGGAGAAACAACCTACAATTCAATAATTTAACCTCGAAGACGTTCATAAAGGATGCGTTAACTCGACTCAACGGAAAAAAAGGAAGAAAAAAGGCGCATTAACGCAGACATTATACATCTGATATATTAGTACGGTTGAGCAAGTGAGAGTAATCAAAATCATTTGTGAATGTATAATATTCCAACGCAATAAATCATCAACCTACTCGAAAAACATCACCCCATCATTCAGTAACAAATCAACCACAACACCTAATTAGCACCTTCACATATCCCGTTCAACATCAAACGACGAATACCATCTGTTCACGTAATATAATCGAGTGGCCAATTGGTAAATTGGCTTGACAATCGGCCAAGTTGGTAAACTGGCCCGACAACCGGCCACAAACACATAATGTTAATTATGACGGTTGAAAAACTATCGCCATAAAACAATCGAAGCCTTCATTGCATGATGCCTCCCTTTCGTGCATTTAAACTAGCCTTCTTTACTTGATACTGGCGAAATTGCATCGAGTAAACAATAACGAAGTGTCTGCGATCTAGAAAAAGGAGAACATATGTTGAGATCGGCATGGATGAACGTTTTGCGGAGATTAATATTGGTTTATATGAGTTACGCTTAAACTAGTTTGATCTAAAAAAATAAAAAATAAAAACAAAACATGCGTGAGTTCGTATGTACTCATTTAAGCAACTTCCAACCAATCGCTCAAATACACCTCTCAAAACGCTCTTCATTATTAACAATATCTACTATTGCATGCCAGTCTTTTAAACCATTCAGAATAGAAAAAGTCTAAGTTTCTTTCAACGCTTCGAACAAGGTTTTCGAAAAAGAAATCCGTCTCGCACGTTTGAAAGCAAGCTCCACAGAATGTGCTTCCAATTCCAAACACTAGAAATTCAGTTCATGAGGACAATTCTTCAAGGACTTCCCAACCATAAACATTTTCTGCTAAACACATGACATGCAAAGCACATCTCGAAGCCGACTAGTCGCAAACCCACTCAAAGAAATCCTCTTACTAAGTAATCCAACAAGGCCTTCATAATCCCTTCTCCTTAAGACAAACTCTCCTTATTCGAAGTGGTCATTTTTGCAAACTTTCCCTTCTAGCGAATGCCAATTTAACTGAGCGCAATACATTTCATGCTGCAACACTAAACGGAACTGGCGTTTGGTAGGAACTAACTGAAAGCTGTACAAAAGGTCGAGATAAATTAGGTCTTAGCAATTTTTTCTCACAAGAAAACCCAAAATGAACGTAAGGAATTTCGCAAAATTTGGTAGCGATACATACCAATGTCGTTCTGAGGCAGCTTTAAGAAGTCCTACTTAGCGTCAGTCCTTCATACTGATGAAGCAACAATGTTTCAGGCAGCACTCATGGGTAGGTGGACAGAAATGCTAGGAAACCTTCAGAAAAATTTGTATCACAAACAGTCGAAGTATTTACACCACTGTGCGGAGAAACGCTGCAATCAGACTTTCCCAATGATGTTCGTATGACGTGTGTTAACCCTTTAGAGCCAGCTAGTGATAACGTTATAGTTTCATAGTGGGAACCAATAGGAAAAGATAGCCTCCAGTTTAAATATCGCCTTTCCAGGATTAAGCTAGTCCAATCTCTCCTCCTTAATTCTGTAAAATACCGAACATCCCAATAAGCAGCTCAATCATCAACTCACAACCTGGCTCTCCGTTCCAGTCTCTTCACGCCAATCAACTTTCCGTAGTTTCTTATCACAGCAAACAATTTAACACCTGAATACAACAATCACACAAGAAATACAAATCAGGCAGGTGATGTTTACTCTATCTGGAAGAAGAAGACGAAGTTGTGGAGCACTGAGTGGAGCCGGATGCTGCTCCAGCAGCACCGATATGTGAGAGTGGACAAGTAGGAGATCTTCGCATCGAAGGTGATCCACTTACCACATGAGCTGGCAGTGGTGGCTTCAGCAGGTCACCTAAACATACGAATACAACTCAAACAACAATCCAAGCAGTGCAACATCAACATTGTTGCTAATCACTAGCTATCAGTACGAAAAAAGCTCTACTTCGAGAATAATCAAGCTTGTAACGGGACATGGACCCTAGGGCCATTGTTTCTCTCGAACGATCGAAAAAAAGGCGTACAAATAAACGTTATTACGATTCACAGACAATGTCGACGTATTTGATCTGGCCTGTCCAAAAATGTTTACAAGCATACCATTTGCATTTTAAACGGCTCTGGAATCACTTTTGCATGGAATGTGAAACTACCCTCCATTCGTCCTCGAAAAGAAAATAGTATATCGGAGTGAAAATTATTGAATACGAACTCTTCTTAGAAAATCAAAAAGTAAAATAATCTTCCCCACTGCAATTTATTAGAATATTCAAAACAGTGCTCGAAAACAAAAACATCCACCATTCTTAAAAACGCCATCAAAAAATATAATTATCCTTGCCCAGAAATCCACTCAAGCTTTTGCTCATCTTCAGGTTCTGCATATTTGTTGAAAGTTGCGAAAGCTGAGATTGTGAGGCTCCGTCGCCGATTCCTTTGGTGCACGAAGAGCCGGACAGACGATCCGAACACCCCAAACTACTGCCCGGATTTATGCGTTCGTTCACGTCTGCCAGAATCTATAAAAACTTGACCTATTAACGGGCAACACACTTGTGAATGAACAATGGAGAGAAATGAAATACAGAAAAATGAAGTGTTTTTTATAGAAGTGTTTTTATGCGAAAAAAAGAGAAACACTAGGAAAATAGTACTGATTCGCACATACGTGCACAGACGATGCAAACGTTGTGAGTGATATAAAAAAAAAAAACAGCTAACAGCAGGAAACTCAAAAAATTCGTCTACTGAGAGAGTCAAAGAGAGTCTAAATGTGAAAGACTTCATGAGTCAGTGAGTCAGATGTCGCACCCAAAACAGACGTGCAGTGTTTAGTTTTCTTCGTATTCAGTCAAACTATAGTGAACGCTGTGCTTCTGGTCGAAAAGAAAAATGTTTTGAGGAACGCTGCCTCTCTGCTCGAAAAAAAAAACAGGCCAGAAAAGTGAAATAAAGGCGATCTTATGGTCTAACTTGGGCATACAAAAACCGCACGGAGGTATAGAATGTTATAATGGCGAAACATAAAAGTACAGTCAATATTAGCTTGCTTCGCCTCTCGCATCTAATTCAAGACGCTGTAAGCCTCGACAGTCGAAGTTTTCAGATGCATACATATTTGTTGAAATTTTCATCAAGCTTCGCCCATCCAAATTTACATACCGAAATTCTTGATGGAAATCCGTAATTTCAAAGAACTTCTGGCTGTATTTACTCAACCGAGGTTAAGAACGTTCCCGCCGACCTGGCTCACCCGATCTGGCAAAGAAGTTTCTCATTCTCATTCTTGCACATATCTTTATGTCCCCCCATTAGGACCATTCAGTTCTTCTGTGCCGAAATTAGACCATAACCAGACACATCGTATTGCCCTTTTACTAGTTTTCCGGTGTGCTTTTTCCGAGTAGAGGCGCGAAATCCATTGAAAACATTCAATGAAAACCTGTGGATGAAAAGTTTCATAAACTCGGCATTAAATATTTATCCTATCGAAACTATAAGACATCGTCAATTGGAAAAAGATTCTTTCCTTTATGGATTCAAAAATTTTCACCCTCTGAACAAATTTTCCCGCTTGTACTGAAAGAATATTTCGCTTATGAGAGAATTTCATCATGCTCATCACAATGACGAGAAAAAAGATAAACTCAATTGCAGCCTCATGCCTTACATCTCTCGTTTCACTCATTTTCCACAACAGAAGAGGCAATTTTATTTTGCTGCTAACACCTTCGTTGAAGTGCAAACAACTCTTCGAAGTGCGCTCACTTTTGTTAAGAAAGGGAAAGCATGCGCACCATCGACGATCCTTCCCTACTTATGTGCACACTTACACGATACGCACATGCAGAAACACTCTTCTTCTAGTGAAAATTGTTTTCATAATCCCGATCTGTACGCAATTCCCTACCCCTTCTCTATCCGACGTCGGCGCTGAAGAGGAGGAACATTCCCGGAGGGATAAAGATCTAGAATAATTATCAAAGTACAGTGTGAAACTATTGCTTATTCGTTGCAAAACTGCCACTTCGCTGCACTCGAAGTGGCTGAAACAGCAAAATCAGCAAAATATCTTAGCAAATTAAGAAAGTGTTAAGATTAAATAGGACAACTTCTATGAAACCACCAATGGTACTCATCTTAAATCTATCTCCTTTTTCACAGGCGTTCAAAAATTAGCCACTGCTAGCAGCCTCTTTTTGCCCGTCGCAGGATTACATATTAGAGAAAAGCGATTGCAATATACGAAAAATTCAAACGAACCTGCAGAAATCTTCGTTTGGATTTTGCGGCTTCCGATGTCGATGCATATGAACGCATAAACGGTTCAATGTTGCGGAACAATTCGTTGCCGGTCATTGAATCTGGCAAATGAGTGAGAAATTGCACCACCTCTTCAAAATCCATCTCGAGCAGTTGACGCTCATATAAACGTAGTATGCCTGAATTGAGCAGCTTTTTTTGAGAAACTACAATTTGACCAGACAGCATTAATTCCACTGTTCAAAAGTCTAATAATAGTGAGCAAACTTCGCATAAAAGCTGAAAAAGTATATAGCATCAGAAGGTGAAAGTGAAGCTGAAGCAAAGCACAACGAACCCAATGCGGTTTTAAAGAGGAATTCCTCTCCATCCCTGAGGAACATATCCCAAACTCGACAAGTGACGTCAAGAGGCAATGATTTTGCATACAGCGTATAAACCCTGAAATATCAATGGGCATTTAGGTTTAACATACTTGAATGAGAAAAAAGAAACGCTTCCAGGGTGCTCCCGATCGTCTTAGCGCCAATTTTCCGGAGTTTTCGCTTGCAACAGAAAGTGGATGCATGTCACAGTGCGGATTTCAGAAGTCAACAATGCTTTCGCTATTTTTCTATGAAACTTCTGATGGCAAGTAGACGTGCCATGTATATTACCTAATCGATCCCGGAACTAAAACAAAATCGCTTCGACTAACAACAGAACGAACAGGAACATTAAAAATCAATAGTAAAAAGGAAAAATTTCAAAAAAAAAAACAGAAACCATTCAATGAGATAAAGATCTGGTCGCACATCCAACTGGTCGAAATGGGCATGCAACTTGTGTAGCTCTTGATCGAAGTATTGGTCATACGCAATAAAATATTCCGTCATTTCCGGTTGCCGAAGACGAAAAAAAGCCAACTAAAAAATATTATAAAAAGAGTACATAGGATGTATGTATGTGAACAATCAGTGAATATCAAACTGGAAAAGAAATTGCACTCAGAACAGTTTGCGGCGCGCTTCTTCAACAAGAATAGGACAAAATTTTGACACACGTGAAAGTGACTGGTATGACTAGTGAACATGAAGACGACGGCCCAAGGTAGAACTGTCATCTTCTCCCCAATCCACTTCCTTCCCCAATCCTAGACATATTCCCTCAGTTTTTGCAATATGCTACTATCTTGTCAAGTGAACTTTAAATGTGAGCGCTCGTTGCCTTTTGAAATAACGAATAAATCGAAGCGCCCCTAAGTTTCAAAATAATGAACAGCCGTAATATAGATGCTTGCCCTGCAGCAATAAAATGTTGTATAAACACCCTTTACAGCAGTTGCTTCGGAGCAACACAACCGAATCATTTGATAAAAATGTCCCTGCCTTTTAATATAAAATGAAAACATCGCTGATTTTGCCTGCTAAATAATCATCGATACCACAAGTTCCATCTGACAGGCCTCCAAAAATGTGAACAGCGAGACCTGGAGGGGACGATTGAGCAGATTAGCGAATGCGATGAAGGCATCATAAGGATCCATCTGAAGTAGCAACACCGCGGCCACGAAAGACATTGACTGAACATAGCCGACATCCGGCCTATAGCACACATACGCTCCTAACAACTTCAGTAAAAGATCGTAATAGGGGCCACCCTTTTGGAAGATTCCAAGAGTGGGGAAGGTTCGTGAGACATCCAGATGGATCAGCTCCACCGTGCTTTCACGGTTCACCGATTGATTCAACGAAGAGTCTGAAAGAAAAATTCCTTGAAGCCATAACTGAACTGAAACAATCTAGTGCACAGATTTTAAAAACGATGACAAATAATAGCAGCAGTTTATTTCCATTAAAATCTTTTAAACAAAGGAAGCAACTGCAGCTTCCGCCTTCTGTTGTTCTCTCCCTCTTTATATAGGATTTTATTAGGCTTTTTGGAGGCCTATTTTCTCCTCCTCGAGATTTTTTCTCCTCCATCTGCATGATTTGCGAATTTCGCCCAAAACGTTGCTCATTTGTTGACAGGACCGCAGTAACTTTTAGTCAAACGTCATAGCGCACCTTCAACTCACCTACCACCTTCCCTTTCCTAACACACCACGTAAAATCTGACATGAACTTCCTGGCCAATCTATCCAACAGTGCTGTAATACTCCAAATATCATTGCAAAGACTACCAATTTAACAAAATAAACACTGTTCAGATTTAGAGAGTAAAACTAAATAAGAATTGAAGCAGACATATCGCAAAACACCTCCAACGATACCAGATAACGATGCGCTGTGCATAGTGGGTGGTGAGCCATCACCTTCGGGTGCTTCTCCATTCCTGGCCGCAGAAATCCTCTCGAGAGCTCGCGAGCAGCAAATATTATACAGTTCTGTAGATGCAATCACGTTGAAAACAATCACGACTTTCCAACAGTCAAAATAAAACGGAAAAAAGACAGCAAATAACTAGAAAGAATGAGAAAAGAATACTCTGACAAAGTACGTCCTTCATACCAGTGTTTTCCTACATATAATAAACTTTTAGAATGTAACAAAAAGAATGCTAGACGCTAGTTTCTAAAAGATTCATATTGCTTCCGTCTGATGAACCCTTACCGCCTTGCAGCTTTATATGAAAAACGTTATCCAAAAATTTCCAACTACATCTGACACAACCCACACTTATTTATTCGAAAGCGTAAGGAAACTCTTACCTTCTGTCAAATTAAGTTCGTTTCCTATAACAAGAGACCAAACTCGTCCACGAACTTTCGACGGAATTCCTTGCCACCATAGCTCTCGGCATCGTTTCGTATTTTTCCTTAAAAGAACTCCGAATCCAGCATCAAAAACAAGCCTTCTTATGACGTTGGACTGCAGATGTATCTGTTGCCTTCTTCAAGAAAACAGAGGATAAGGTGATGAGGGAGCAAAGGTATCTCAACAGTCACTATAACACTGTACTACAAATAAGTTCGCAGCATTGCCCTCAACGAGGAAAACGACACTTATTTAAACCGAATATACAGTTCTACACCACTGGAATGTCACACATTTGAATTTAACGATGCAGACAGCTGCATTCCCCTATCGAGTTTCCTAGCTCCTGAGTGTGAGCAAATACGGCGAAATCGTCTGCTTCTCAACAGAAGAGATAAACCATTCATCAGAACACCAGCATACTCGCCTATGGAGATGCATAGGCGGCAACCATTTCTCTCGTTGCGGGGCAGCTACCTCATAAAAATATATTCCTACTTTTGTAAAGAATACAAAAATTTTCCGCACATAGCATCACTTTTTCGAGGTTTTTTATCTTTGTGAGATGTTCACTTTGAGGTAGATATAACGGTGAAATCTGATGAAGCAAGTGACAGAATAAAGTGCCACTAAGCGCCACGACTGACAGATCATTTATAAGTAGGAATGTCCCGTATAGTGAAATGAAGCATCAAAGATCCGTATCCCTCATAAGAATGCATTATAGGATTCACGCAGATGTTAAGCTGAGAAGCAGCATTAAAAAGGCGTTGACATATCGCACGCTTTTCTATGCTCAACTCAGAGCCACCAAAACTTATCGCGTTTCACTTTTTAGTGCCAAGCTGTTGAAGCTAGAATTGAATTGATGAGTTCCCCATAGCCCTCTCAATTAGAAATGCATCGTGCTTCAATTATCTCTTCGATCGAGCATTTCAAATATGGCGACATTGAAAAGTATGGAGATAAAAAACTTCTGCCTCGCCAAATCACATCATTTCTACTCAGGAGGATACATCTGCCTTCAAGAGGGTCTAAGCTCCCTTCACCCTCTTCAGATGCATATGAATTGACGGCGACTTCTCATTACTACTTGAGACAGCAAAAGGAAGCTGGATGAGAGAACAGGAAACGAAAACGATCGTACTACAGACGAAATCCTATGCCACGAACAGTGATAATACACATAAAACATTAGCTTATTAAACGTTGAAAGTGAGGTTCGCGAGGAAACATCGAATAAAACATTAAACGAAGGTAAAACGCTGGCTGTAAAGCGCTCATCAATAAGAAAGCACCATAAAGTTCGTCTCAAACACAAAAATGACACGTAGCTCAAACCCCTATAATCACAGACATCGTATGACAAATCCCGAACTAAGCTCGGCATTTAAGAAATAAAACCGTTCGTAAAAAAGGCAACATACATCTCTTCCCACTTGGGTAGAATGGTCTCACTCCACTGGTGACAAGCTGCAGCTGCCTGATCCTCAAGTCTACGCTGCAACTCGGCCGCCCTTTTTCTTTCTTTCGCTTCACGTGCCTCTTTCTTCCTCGCTTGTTCAATTAGCTCGAGATATTGTGCTCGATGTTTTGCTTCTTCTTCCTCTGATTTCGCAGGTAAATTACTGCAGAAAGCAGGTGTGATTAGATCAACTTATCTTATAATTTGTAAGAATAACCCGGGAATGTATTTTTCATAAACAAAAATGCGCCTTTATTCTTGGCTTGAAATTTGTCTCGAAAAAGCTTCATAAACGGAAGATAATCGCTAAAAAAAGATATGCAAATATGACCTGTTCATCACATATGAGGCAAGTACTTTGGAAACACAGAGGGATTAGTGAAACTGCGAGTTGACGAAGTTAAAAATGACGCGATCCCACAAACACTCGTACCCTTTTCCCCCCCAATATGCTCTGCCTTCCAAAGCACTGCTACAATTATGAGGTGACGACCTCACAGGTAACTGCTTCAAAAAAATCAATAAATATCAATGAAGAGCACGAAGTGGTGCAATATGCGCCACTTTCATGCATCCCCATGCAGCACGACTTCTATCAGTTAACAACGCATGAACTCAACGTAGGAATGCAGAATGCAACATTGCGCTATCTTCTAATCTTCTTCCAGCAAGTCTTTTAGTGAAACGGTAGAATATCAGCCAGAAAACAACTCTCAAAATGTATTCCCCACATATGACAAATGTTGTCTGTTTCGCGCATTCCACATAAACGATTCGAATTTTTTTTTTCAAATATCCCACCGACTGCACGAAAAAGGAAACAAAGAATGACCAACCTGGGTCTAGTCTCGAGAATAAGCCCCATTGTGGATACAACGTTTGGATCCTTCATGGGCCTCTTGTCAGCAAAGAAGCGCCATGAACTGCTACTGTACGTGGAATGCTCATTTAAGGCCGTTTGCTTAGAACGTGAGAACAACCCTCTGAAATTTATGAATATAGGAAAAAATTCACAGGCTCAAAACTGGGAAACTTTTGGAAAAGTTTTTTTTGAACCACTTCACTAGCTGGATTCTAGCACTGAAGCTCTACCCCCTAAGAAACTACACATCATTAGTGAAACGCACACGCTTTATCTTAGGTGCCTTCTGGATGACCACATAGCGGTTTTCTCAATAACTGTTGTTGATGTTCGTGTTAACGAATATCGAATAAGCGAATGTGCACATAAAACAGTTTCAAGCTTGATGTATTATCCGTCATCATATGAGAGACTAGGAAGTCTTCTTGATCGATGACATAAGATGCCGAAATATCGTAAATAAGTCTTTTATGTTTCGTTTTAGACGAAAATTTGGTACCTAAGGACTCCTTCCAAGCGGAACTCGCATAAATAATCGCTTGCTCAAAACGGCTATTTCTCGACTTTATTTCATGTGAAAGAGATTTTCAACAAATAAGGAAAAAACCTTTTAGAGTCACCAATCACTCGTGATATCCATAAAATATCTACGAGACATTTAATTTTCACAGATATCAAATAAACACAGAAGAAGCTCATCCACAGACGTTAAGCAGACTCAGAATTTCTACACGAAATCAAAAAGCTGACAAGACAGTTGTATTTCAACGGCAATCAGATGAGTGAACTATGCGATAGAATTCATTGGCTCAATTCAAGATATCTCTTCATCACTTTCGAGAAAAAAGTAATTATCCAAGCCGGAAAAATTTAGCAATCAACCAGTTCATCAAACTATCCGCGGAAACACCTCACTTGCACCTAATTTACCTATAAAAAACTGTCTGAAAGTATCTGATTTCAATATAGCCAAAGCGCATATGAACATTCTGACATCAAATTGTCTATAGATCAAAAAATTTAAAAAATACTGCATTTTCCAAATCATCGATATTAACTGACTTAGTGAAACTCTGCTTCATCTGCAACGAAAGCAAAATTCGCTGTTGCCGCGTGTTGTTATTCAGCTAAGCTAGCATATAAGACATCTTCAACATAAAAGCTCAGTCCTCGAAACTACCGAAATTTATGTACGACGCTGGCGACCAGGGAAACATATGCAGCACTCCGACAATAGCTGTCGTCACTAGAAACAAGACGAGGTTACAACCCTCTTAGCTGACCATTCCAGCGGAATCACACACAGTGATGAATGCGAAATGCATCTGCCATAAAAAATCTAGGGCTTCGATCGTTTGGTCGCAGAAACAGCGAAGTGGCCAACCTCTCTTCGTCATCTGACTTTGCTCTTTTTTGTTCTGCCAAAGAAACGCACAGACTTTTGCCCCTCTTTTCACGCCTACCTCTATCTGCGCTCTCATTTGTTAGCAAAATATGGTCTGAACCGATGACGATTCATCGCTCCCTTTAGTTGCTGTCGAGCTGCCTTGTGCCCAAGTCTTCATCTTGTTAGACGTAGCTTGAAAATTTTAGAGAGCAATAATGAGCCCTCACTTCGTATAAAGCTTCATTTGAAGTGGCACATCAGGGTTGTAGCTTTCGAATTTGACCGACGCTAAGTGCATTGAATTTAGGCAGAAGCCCGGAATTTCTCGATACTAACGACGATCCCACAAAGTTCGACAAACACATTAACAACGATCCCGCAACGTCTAAAATGTCGCAAGACATCGAAAAATAGGAGAACGAGCAAATAATCGCACCACAATTTTCCTTCAACTACGCATGCCAGCAATCGATCGAGAAGCGATTATAGCAAACACCGCGGCATATCCAAAGATTGCTTTTTTCCAGGGGTGGGCACGCTAGCAGCTTGTGGTTTGCCCGCTCTTTGAAGTGAAAAAGATTTCTGCACACAAAAAATCACCACTCATTTTGCGAGGCAATATGTATGCATCTGAATTGCCGCTATACATCTTCAAGAGGACACCCGATTCTAATCTTCAATTCTCTCCCCCTCCCTCGCATATTTTGCCTGCAGACATCAACAATATTATAACACAACCTTCACTAACATAGTGAACATCACCTCCATTATATCAGATAAACGACTTATAGAATTTCAACTAGATAACATAATCCACAAAAAGTTTTGAATGCTCGAATGCTATCGGCCATTTATGCTGCGCTCCGTCCTACCCACTAAATTTAGCACATTAGATATATTCCAAGAATTATGAGCGCTTATTCAATTACGATGTCATAACAAACTTTCCAGTAAACAAATTTAGTAAGATTATAGAATTAGAGGCATCGAACCAGTTAAAATCTTGAATAAGCAGTATAAAATAACAACAAAAACCTCTTCGACGGTTACCACAAATTTCGAGCAAATCTCGACCATGGGCAAGGCACAGGAGAGTACATCGATACTAGCTATGTCAGAAGAAAAAATTTTGTATTCCGAAGCGAAAATTCAGTCTAAATACTGTTTATTAATTCGCTCATTGTTTACGCCAACAAAATTGTCAACTATAAGTGCGAATTACTAACCATGCCAACATTTCTGCTAAAACAAAAGCAAAGCCCCCCCCCCCCC
>JAARMF010000021.1:12440-26951 GCA_022844705.1 Toxascaris leonina | reverse complement strand
GGGGGTGGGGTATAGAGAATACATCATGTCTCGTTGAATACGACAACGCCACAGTCGAAAAAGAATGTCACTCACCCCATCACTGCGATAAATAAAACGCCGACAACGTTTAGCTCATCCATTCGAGCACTAATTAAATGATAAGAATACATATATAGCAATGAAACGACAATAAAGTGGTTTTGCGCCACTACGGAATAAAAATCTAGCTGTTAGCAGTAATTCATTCGAACTTTTGCTGAATCTCGCTGCAAATCGAGTAGAAAGTGTAACATCTCAGTTCCTTGCATCAATCGACGTGCTAACGTTTCTTTCACATAATATAACTTCTGTATCGCTATAATGGGCGTTTTCTTCCCTTCCTTTCTGTGCGTCAATATAAGAGCCTATGCACTGCAAAATGGATCATAGCAAAATGACGTTCAAACGAATTAAAACACCATGCGTGAAACAAATATACGGGCACCTTATCCCATAAGGCTTCTAAATAAGGACAACTGCGGAACAGCCATGAAGTCGAAAAACAACCGCAAAAAAGAAACCTCAAATTTTCTATCACAGCCAGATGACCAACCACATGCTACGGCCTTCATCCTCAATGACAACTTTTTCTGATGCAATCGCTGGCATTGCAATAGAACCATTTTTTCTTCAAGAAAATCAAGATGAGATTTAATGTAAATGGCTAATTACAGAAGAAACGCACGTCAAGGCAAGGAGGCATGGATAAATATGGTTATAAGGAGCGCAAGCAGTAGCAGTGAAAAGCAAACAGCTCCCCTTATAGGAAAATGAAGGTACATCAAAAAAGACGCAAGCAAGAAGGCCGAGCAAAAAGGGTGCATTTCTGCCTTTGAGACGAAACCATGCGACGAATAACCACATGCAGACACTGCCAAACAATCTAAAGGCATCACTGCTCAAGTATTACGAGGATTTATTCGATCCGTTAGCATAACCGTCGATATGACTAGTGCCAATCAAGTGGGGGAAAAAGAGAAATGGGGTTAAAGAGGCAACGATCATTGCCATCAACGGCAGAAATAAAATGCTCTAGACATGAATGAAGCGTTTACTGTTTTCGTGCAGTCTTTGGAGTCCTTTAATGAGTACATCTGGAGATTTGGTATTAAATAAATCTGTAACGCACAAACATCATCTCATTCACTATCGCGTTAAAAATCGGTGTAATTCATTCATCCAAAAGCACTCTCTTATCACATAACCATATTATTTACAAAACTTCGTGACTCGAAAATGAAATGGATCCGCCTCAGATAAATAAAACTTACGGCAACAACTGACAGCTGTTTTAAAATTGCATCCAATACTTTATCGGTGTTCAAAGCATTTTACATCATCACATCCAACACCAACCATCCCAAAAGGTCATTCAGGGTGTGCAGATGAAGTGAGAAAAACAAAGCAAATTATGAAGGAATCGAAAAAGAAGTAGTAAGGGAGCAGCACACTCTCGACGGGTTCCGACAAAAACCAGCTCCTTGCCGATCGCACACTACGAAACGCCAATCGGGCGGCGCACATCGACTCTCGTATTTCAAAGTGCGCTCTCCATTCAAATAAAACGAAAAAATACAGCTGTCGATCTCCTAACCGAAGCAAGCAATTCACAAATTATGCCAACAAATCGGCAATTATTAAGTCAGTTAGTTAAAAAGAACAAATTTAAAATCGAACCAGCATATACAAAACGTTTGTTAGTAAACATTCAACAAATGTTTACAAAAGTAGAGATTTTGCAATGCAGTTTTGCAATTCCGCAATCAATATTTCACAGTGCACGAGTTTGCAATTAAGCCATCACCATGTCCTACAAATATCTCAAGAATGATGTGGGAAATATCTCCCAATTTACAGCTTTTGCATTTCTAGAGAAAATAGATGAGACGTTCAGTGATTCTTTTACGGCGTCTGCTAGGGGAACGATGAGAGGGAAAGGGGAGATGAATAACATAGCTTCAACACGGAATGACACACTTCCTGTCGTATAACAATCACTCTACGAACTCATTCTCTCTCACGCGCTCCCTACCTCAATGGTGCTAGTGCCTGAAAAAAAGTGAGTGAATTCAGCAAGTTAAACTCACTCGTCACTGAAACAAAATAACAGCAGTTAGCTAATTTAACACATCCATTTGGCATGGTAAGGGAAGAAGACACCAAACAGGAAAAGGCCCCCATCGTCAGAATTGGCCAATTACAAGCACCAAAGAAGTATGTCAAAACAGGCGGTGAATAAAGGGAAGACTAGCAAAACAGCCGTTCCCACCTGACTACAACTTCAAAGCCCATCAATCGATGCGTGCACTCGAAAATACAATACCGAACACCAACGCAATAAGCATTACGAAAACAGTTATATAAGCACAACGTAACAGCGCCACCACTTTTCACTCAGACAAACAGGTCAACGAAGCAGCTGCATAACCCACCAAACGAATCCACCAAAGTGACCGCAAATTGTGATGCACTAACGACATAACTTTCTCATTGGAATTTCAGTGAATGAAAAAGGCCTCAACGCTTTTCACCAATGACTCAGTGGTGCATTGTTATGATCCATCCCCTTCAATAGCCAGCAAATATTTTCATATTCCGATATATTGCCGTTTAAAATTCAATTCCCCTAAATATGCATCATAAACACAAGTTACTGAAAACCTATATACCGCCCACCCACTTCACACGATCAGAAGAACCGATAACTTCTAAGAGTGGAGGCTTAGGTAAAATCCAATCTCGCGAGCCTTGCTATCCACTCATGGCTTCAAAAAAAGAAAAAAAGAGATTCCAGCATAGAACGCAGTCAATCCTGGCAACCGCATGCGTTAAAGCTCTTGGCGCTAAGCTCTTTCCTCCAGAACAATGCTTCGTTTAAAACAAAACAGCTTGGAATGATTTATGGATGTTCCTTTAAAAATCAAGAAATAAAGGGCACCACTCCAGTTGCTCGCTCAACAAGAATGACCGTCCGAACTAATTGTTTTGGAACATTGCAGGAAGTGACTTTCGTCGGGAAGCGATATTTACTCGGTTTCAGGTCAGCACCCTAAAAATCTGAACGTTCAGAACCAAACAAAGTAGCACTAATGCTGTGATGATCGCAAGGTGTTTGAAAAAAAAGACCATTGAGTGGAGAGAAACTAGTGCGCACTGCCGCAGCATGCCAGTTCATTTCTTAAAAAGTATGTAAAGGAAATGGTGCGTCTTCCTTTATTAAATCATAGCATTCACGAAAAGTGAGATTTCATTAGACGATATCCACCTCACTTGACAAATGCGGTCAATGATCCAGCTAAATGAAATAACTGCGATGCACCTACTGCCGGTTACCTATTCCATTTCAATTATCTCTGCTCAAATTATTCGCACAACATATAAGGATTAAACACGATACAAGTGCTAAATTCTTATCCACTCGACAACACGCCAAGCTGTTTCTCCACCACAGGTTAATAAAGTGTGATCATTTCAGGAAGCAATATTCATATGGAAAAGCAAATGATATTACTGCCTACAATCGCTTATCACCATGTGCACTGCTGAACTCAACGAAAAATCGTCGAAAACGAAGTGCAAAAGTCAACCGATGTCCAATTATGGCAACTCTACTATCGAAAAAGTCCTTGACAGAGAGAGAGAAAAAAACAGGAAGTCTATGCTCTTAGAGAACGCTGTCGGATGAACTTGTCAACATTAAGATCCCTCATATTTTGAAGTGTCTGCCCCTCGAAAAAACCCTTCATCAGTGATGCATAGAACGCATGTGATAAGGGAAATCGAGAACAACGTGATAAGGGAACAACAAAATGTTCATAAAATCATAATTAGTGCTAACACACCAACATCGAACCCAAAATGAAACGAGGCACACAAAAAGTTTACTTTACGAAAAAGATTAGAGAAAATCGACCTACGAAAAAAGCAAAAAAGAAACTAGTCCTAGCAAACGATTTAATAATCTGCGTGGGTGACTGCCGCGACGTTCAAATCACATACGCGACGCGTCGCGTCTATAACAACCACATGCGACGACGACCGCTCTCGCAATACTCTCAGTTCATTGATGCACGGCACATCGCCAAACTTTGCTACCACTAACTTCCCAGCTTTCATCTAACTCTCTCTTATGTTCTCTTCCATTATTCGTCCCATTAGCCTCCAAAAAATTCTTCACATGTTTCTTTAGACCACAGTGTCGTAGAATGGCGCTGAAGATAGCAATTAAGCGGATTTGCATGAAAGAAATTACTCAAAAGATCGGCATTTACTAAAAGCGCTGCAGGTTTCCGCCTGCAAATGAAAACTTGAATGTCACTACATTCGTATATGATGCGCATGAGCATAAACTTGTCCTAAAGAGACCTTCATGATTCAAAAAAACATAACTATCAATTTTCGACCAAGCAAAACAACGGGGTGACCAGCAACAAATAAAAAATTCCAAAGCAGTACACAAGAAAAAACATTGTTCCGTTCGCTCACTACAGCACTTCACCGCGTTCGTGAAAGAGAAGAGTGAATGAAGTTTTCAAGTTCAATACCAAAGATATTAATACCACAGTGTTGTACTTAATGCGAATTGAAGGGAATCAGTGAGGCCGTCTTGGACTTTTTGCAACTCAAAAACCTTGCGACCATAATCGCGATGGCTGACAAAGACGATAGAACTACCTACTGATTATTCAACGACTTCGAAGAGATGCAGCAAGATGTGCTCGCTAAAATATTCTACCCAAAATTCGGCAATTCACAAGAAAATAACTTTATAACTATTGAGTATTCAGTCACTATTCAATCGCTTTATAACCAAACATTGAGTAGTGCAATATGATTCTAAAGGATACACATATAAATCAAACCAAGCAAAAGAGCATGGAGTGTCGCACTTGCACAAAAAGCACTTTTCAACGAATGTCGCTTTGAAATGACGCAACACAACAAGTTCTTCTCGTTTCTGAAAATTCAGCGAACCTATCAGCACATTCTTCAAAAAAGCTTCGCACAAATTTCAAGCAAATACCTTTCCCCCTCCCCTCCCATCGTTTACCTACGTAGCATCAAGTACGTTTGCTCCAAACATTATCGAAAAAAAAATCCATCAGGAAAAAACCATTACTGAAAAAAAATGCACGAGGAAAAAACAAGTGGAATTATAGCATAGAGGTGGTGGCATAGCACATGCAGATCAAGAAGCAAGAATGCAGCCATTCCTCTCACCCTCTTTTGATAATTACTTGATAATAAACACTCGTTTTATTGCTAATTCGGCGATGCAGCAAATACGACCATATAAAATGCTTCGTTCCCTTATTTTGAGCGTGGATGAGATCAATATGGTCTAAATGAGATCACTACCTATAAGCAAAACCAAAAACATTAACGGCGCAACTTGCTACGTATAATGAAACGACAAGTGAGAACGATACGATGCGACTGCGCAGTGCTGCAGCATTGAAGCCTTCGATGATAAACTAACCAGTCACGCGCTGTTTCGCATACAACAAGAGGTCACAAATTCAGTCACAATGAAACCAGATCACCGTCTTGATAATCAAACGAAATAGAGCGTAGTGGCCAAATTCACTGAACTTTGAGGAGCTATCAACATAGAGCACAAAGACGAATCAGCAACGACATTGAACTCTTCGTAATAAAGTCAAAGAAGATCCCTTTTCGGGATCGCTTTCCATGCGCTAACCATTGACCTTTCCATCGATTTGTTCCCCTTCCTAAATTCGATGAAATTAGTGTCATATCGCTGAGATCATAAAAATAATAATAAGAGAATGAGGCAGCTAAGAATCAAACGGACCTGTTCAAGCTATTCGCCTTCGCAACCAATGATTGCGAATAATTGGCGACGCGATGGTTGAGTTGAATCTGCGCCGACTCATACGAACTGCGACGAATGTGACCTCGCTTAAATGGTTTCGCGCTGGCGGCGCCTACAATCAGATCTTTCGAAAAAGTAACATCAATTTACAAGCCAGCACATAGTTACCATTGCACAGCACTCCGTGTTTCCCCTTTGGTCAGTATTGCTTTGAGTAGGGTGACATTAAAGACATAAAGTCCACCTAGCTGCCTCTTTTTACCTTAAAATTCGACCATCCTCCTTTCGTAAGTGGAGGTGGGGGAGATGAAAGAAGGAAAGATTTCCCGAACGTGACCTTGTAAAATATTAACATTAATCCAAAGAATGACGCGATAAGTACAGGTCAATTAGCAGTTTGAAGAGGGAGGACGGGGGAGAGGCACAAGAAGTGTGAAGGTAGAACTTCAAAACAACAAGTTACAAAACAGCGATCGGGCTTTATTCACATCCGATATTGCCCTCCAGCCGATAATCGAAAAATGGACGGAAAAAAATTTACAAAATGAGCAAATAATGAGCAAACTGCCGAGTTATTCGACTATAAAACATTTCAAAGTGCACTTTTCCAACGAATCATACAATTTTCGAGCTCTGTTCAAGTGAGATTTTTTCTTCGATGTGATTTTTGAAAAATCTTTTTTTTGGATTTTTAAATCGAAAATAATGCAACCTGTCGCATTAATCGATGAAGTATAAAATTGGAAATTAGGTTGATCTTCGCAAATTTGTTCGATTATCACTTGACTGTGCAATGAATTCCAAATTTTCTTAAAAATCATCGCTCAACTTCGCATCGATAATAACATTTTTTTAAATACTGGCCACCAACTGATTTCATATTGCATATTTATTCAATCCAAGATGCACCTCGTAAATAAATTCATCAAATTACGAATGAACTTTTTTTCTCCTACTAGGTAAGGAAAACGACGTCATAACTACAAAAGAAATTAGATAATTATTGCAAACAACTGCTAATATAAACAATCCTTATAAGCATCCATGAGTAAATAAGCCAACAATCGAATATTCTAAATAATGTACAAGCGTAGAAGCAAGTTGGGACAAGGTGAACGATTAGCAGTATTTCAGACTCATGCGCCGATATCATCCGTTTCGATACGGTTTGACGAAAGATCCTGAGAACCTCATTAACGCCACCAACAGGAAAACAATCAAATAATAAAAGCTTTCCCTCATCACATCTATGCGAATGGGTCACCCGTTAATTTGGTGTATTCTTTGTTCACTTTATTCACTGATATAATATAATCGACGAATTCAACCAACCAGAATGCTCATCGCTGCCAGATGCAGCCCGATGTAAACTTCGTGCTTCCGTGTTGTAAACGAGAGGTAAATTTTCCAAAACGGTAGCTAATGGTGCCGGTGATGTAAAGCCAACGGTGCGCTCCTGGTCGGCCAGCGCGAAACTAATCAAGTAAAAGCACAGCGTTTGATTACACAACAATGAAACAGTGATAACGCAACACCAAAAAAAAAAAAAAAAAAAANAAAAAAAAAAAAAAAAAAAAAAACGAAAAACCAATACATTGCACTCATATATTCGTGTGAACTTCTAAAAAAAATTGATCCTTTTAATTGGGCGTCAAACATTTTCTAGCTCGTTGAAACGATATCGCCGCTACTGACTTCAACCACAAAGGTCGGACAAAAACGCTTACAGGTGAAACAAAGGTTGAGACAGGCTTCACTATACAAAAAAAGGGTTATCAGACAAATCTCGCTCTGCGGAAACAAAACTTTCGTATCCATTTCAAAAGTTTTTACTTGTTCTCTTCTGTCCGATTTATTTTCGAGCACTCTTTATTCCATTCGTAAAATGAAGATTCCAAAGTTAAGTTGAATCATTCATGACGCTTCAGTTAACAACAGAGATTGCCTAACAAGTAAACAAAGTCTCTCACAAAGAAAATCAAGCTTTATTTCACAAGAAAAAGCAGGAAATGCAATAAATGATGCTCTCTAAGGACTAGATGCAAACATGGCAACGAGTTTGCTCGTGAACCTCAATAGTACAACAAGAATCACATCAATTTTTGCATCGATAGGCAAATCACCACACCCGACTATCGAAGCAAAGAATTGGGAAACAGTTTCACACAACGGTCACATCATATATCGATGCATAGACGTTGCACGATATAGTTCGTCTATCATTCGACCGCAGGAATCGCAGAGTTTTTCCTCCCATCCTAAAAATTGAAATTTCTGCTCTTAGACAGCAAGTTCGTGTATTTCGCCATTTTTTAAAGGTCATCGTAGGATGCGTAAACCAGCTCCCATAAATGAAACCACTTAATTCCTTCCAAGACAAAATTTTATCAGCAAAGGTCAACTGAAACTCCCAGCAATTGAAGTAATAATCATTCAATAATTTCGCCGCTGAGATAACGTGAACATCACCCATAATATCCTGGAAGTGCTCCATAATATTCCGCAGACTTCCTGTGACATTCCGGAGATAGGACTATGTGCCGAAATTCCCTTGCTAATGGAGGCCTATTAATGCTCGAACACTGCAATAATGTTGCGAAACGGGTCAGTGCAAAAATTCAGGCGAAGAAATTTTTCAAACAAGCTAAGAGTTCACGCCGAGCTTCAGTGACAATGAATTGTGATAAGCATAAAACTCTGCTTCATAGTGTTTACTTGATTGGCAGATGCAGTGTCAACAGCACCACAGCACCGGCATTTTGATTACTTAAAATCGATACTCAGTAATCGCCTTTTCTTACAGCAGCAGTGAAAATAGTTTCCTTCCAAAATAGGCATGCAAAATAATGCAGACAATAGATGTTGAACAATGAGGTGTGGTTTGTGCAAGCGGAGCTCGCGATTCGAGTTATGCATGAGCGAACGTTGGACTAATTGCAATTCAGAAGGACCCCACACGGTGCGGCTATTTAGGCTGCAGTTGCACAAAGAGGTGCAAGGGTGGATGAGTGCTGGTGCTTGCAGCACTCGCTGTTTGCTTTTCCCTTCAAGTGGCACAGAAATTCCTTCGATGGTCGCCCAGACCAACAAATGTTAATGAAGAAAAGCGAGCGCGGGAGAAGCGCAGACAACAGACGATGTGTGCCGTGTTGGTTTCGTTGGCTGCCAAACGATGCTATTAAGCGAGAACTCGCCCCCGATAAACTTGTCAATATTCTACAGAGTGTACGGCGCTAGCCGAAAAAAAATTATTTGGCATCACGCCTATACAGAGGAAATCATGAAATGGAGGAACCCCATGACTTTTTTATCAATGTTAACGTTGGCATTACTTCAAACGAAAAGACAACGATAAAGACTTTCTCGGGTGTAGCAAAAGATGCGAGAAGGGGAGCAGGCAGTGAACGGAGTAAAGGCATGAAGTTATTCAATTGTACTTTCTTAGTCAATACCAAAGCGTTGATATCTGCTTCTGGCTTTTTAAGCAAACATCACGGACCAAAATGACCCTGAAACAGCAAAAAAAAAAAAAGACAGAGGCGCGAACGTGGCTGGATTTGCTTCGCGGAAATGATGGTACGAGATAAACTGGGCAATTTTCACTGTTCGACCGACTGAGCATATCCGACCTTCAAATACCCCCAATAGAAATGGTCAGAGTTTTCATTTTCTTCTGTCGTGATCTGTGCATTTAAGCCAAGCTCGGCGAAATTGGGGGTGAGAAAGTTCGGAAATTTGGGTCACCTTATCAATGCAAGGAATTCAAAGGTGAAGCTCGAACATGCTCGATCCGTAAATAAAAACCGCCACAAAAACAATGCACACAACAATCCCTTATTGCACAAAAACAACATAAACTTGTCATAAGTAAGATTAAGAAGAAAGGAAACGACGGAAGACTCTAGGAAAGCGCATACACGTCTCGTCTATGCGCAAACATTAATGCATCCGGTCTCAACAGCGCTGTAATTATGCCACAAACGTCACTACTGGGCCATGTGCAAATGCCCCCCCCCCCCCTCCCACCTCCCCTTACCTTGGATATACTTTCAATATATTCAAAGGATCCTTTGCCGAGTAGAAACCGTCGAAGATCCTCATACAACAGACAGTTAAAGAGGTTCACATGGCAAGAATTCGAGAAACTTTCATCGAATATTTGTTGCAAATCACCGAATGTCCCATGAAATGCCCAAATAGTTTTTCACCCAGTGATCGAGCTGCATAAGAAGTGCGACATTACAATGGTAGATGGGAATTCTTGAAAATGTTCTGCCTCAACGTCTATAACGCAAATCTTTCAATTTTCACATATCTCTAAACGCACTAATAAGTGCCTAACTATAAATGATGACCATAACCATGAACATATCACATACGGCTGATCTGTCCCTCCCTAGTCGACCAACTGGTTGGACCTTTTACAGTTAAGTTTCCTTCAAAATACGGCTTATGCACACGACACGTAAATGCATAAGAAGTAACCATAAACAACAACTAACCTTCAGCAAAGGTAAATTATAAGTAATTATAAGCAGAACAGAGGAATATTATGGAGTGGTCATAGTCTTTTACGACGAAACACCTTAGTCTCACTTCTGTTTTTTTCCATTTTTAAGCACATAAATACATATGGCTAAAAACGTGGAAAATATCCCAACATTTAGCAGTGAAATATTGAAGAGACTGCCCAAAGATCGACAGAACTGATAGAGTTGAAAGAAGAATGACTGACTTTTTCACTTGCCGACGTGCGCTAAGATCCACTGCGATAAGCATTCCACTTTACAGCATCCTCTGCATCCATCAGCTAGTTGTTAGCAACCAGCAACCGGCAAAAAAAAACCTATGCAGTTGTTAACGTAGCCCAATGAATACTGGCATGAGCATCTAATAAAGGAAGTGAATAGAGTCAATAGAACAGAAGATACAACCAAAAACGCATGAATACAATTTTCAAAAAACGTAAAAAACCGTCGCCATAATTCAAGTGATGAATTTTTTTTTCTGCAAGCATTGCCCCTTGATAGTCATTACAAACGACAGCACTTTAATTGCATTCACAGAGGAAAAGTTCCCTCTCACACCCTCTTTAATTGTATCAAACAAAGAAAAATAAAACAAAAGATATACGAAATCTTCGAGAGTCGCGGTTTAATTCAACCTTACCTAATTGTGAAGCTTAAAAGATTAGCTGTGCCTCATACTGGAAATTTATCTACTCTCAACACATAAATGAATATCTCATTCAATGCGGTACGTGATGACCTATTCAGGACGATGGAGTTCAACATAGTAAAATAACGTTAATTCTTGAGCTCAATTTCAACTACCTTTGGAATCTAAGTGAAGAATTATCAAAATTTTGTCGAAGTACACTCTTTGAAAAAATCAAAAGATTATTTGAAAAAGAAAAGCAAAATTTTGATAGAAAGAACGTCGAACGAACAGCTCCGTAATGTGCAGCTCCTGCTATTAAAAAAAAAATCAAAACTGCAACAATACAAGCAGTTGCACTCTTTGTTCCCCCCATCAATCATCAATGAACCTCTTTGAAGGGGGTTTTTGAATGCATTCGAGACAATTAGAAATCGAAAAAAAGGTTGAAATACCGCACCTATAAAATACGCCCTAGCATGAAACTTGCGAGAAATAAGCAAACGATTCAAACTAATTGTGTAAGCCATCCAAACGAAATAATAAGCAAATATTTTTGCTCTACGTATCAGTCGAAATTTTCTCATATAAAATGAAATATCGGAAGATTCACTCTAAAACGCAGAGGTTATTTTGAAGCTCATTCCAGAAAAAAAACACTTCTACCTCAACCACAACAGCATAATCATCATCACTAACAGATATTATCGCAACAAGTTTTGTAGCGGATTCAACAATTTTATTTCATTTAAAATCCAGCTTCTTACTAACAACTGCAACTTTCTTATAAATTGAATGAACTCCGTTCGGATCTATAACAGCAAAAAATTTAATAATTTATCAACATGCATACTTTTATTTTCACAGTGGATCTTTAATTTCGATTACTATACGAAGTCATGAACCATAGAATATATGAGAAGGAAGAACAACAAAGGAAGCGAGTTGGGCAAGAAAACGGTGGAAATTTGGTGCAGCAATTTCTTTGAAATGGAATAAAATCAAAGCGATCAACCGACTGCAACAATAAACCAAGTGTATGACGAAATCAAATCCGCATAAGTTTCGTCCAAATCAGTATTTCCGTATTGGACTTATTCGACTTCTTCAAGAACCGTTATAAGCAATTCAACTGTTCGTTCAGATCAACTAAAACACTCTCTCAAATCTCTCGACCAAGAACACTTGGCAATTTACATTTCTTTTAAACTTCCTACGTAAAAATCTACTTTTTTCTATTCTGAGGTAATGGCGTTTGATGTTGTGATGCCAGACTTCTGCTGTGTACTTCAGTAAAGGCCCAATATAATTCAGAAATGCCAATTTCTGCACAAAAAAAAATACGCAAGTCTGACATAGACATATGTCACGCCTTGACATAGACATATGAACGGACCCTAACGTTGGACATTAATCAATCAAAAAAGTTATTTGCATACAACAAGAACGCGGTCTAAGAGTTCGGAACTCATCAGACAATTGCTCACTGTCGCGCTGACATGGTTTCCTGGGAAAAAAGCCTAGAATTGTGCTGTTACTTTCTCGCAAATATTGTAGAAGCTAATTTTTTTCTTGCGACGAAAAGAAAGGAAATTAGATCGAAGTGTTTGCAGTACCAGCTTAGAAGTAATTAGTAGTGGGTCTGTCATACAGACTCTGAATCACACCCGTTAACGAAACGAATTGCGAAGATGGCAAATGACCAGAGTAGAATCAGAGTGAATTGATTTTCAAATATATAAAACTGTTCAAAAGCATATGCTCACAAAAAAAAACTGCCAAAGAGACCACAACAGCATACACGCCAGCGAGACAAGTCAACAATTCTCTATGATCTTACAGCGGACCATTTCGAAAACCTGTACAGCCAGAGCTATAAACCTTTCCCATAGCTTCCGTATGACCCCAGAATCAAATGATTCCTCGGACAATGAAATAACAACACCACCTTGACCTTAAATTCTCGAGGAAAAGGCACAGGGGTAATAACTATTGTTATTCAGCTCTGGTTTTTGCTCTCGCTTCCTCCAACTTCAATCAGTCTTGCCGTCTATTGGTAAGGTGTTTCGACCATTGCGTATAACTGTTGCCAAGCCCAATAAAGGACTTTCACTAGACGCTTTTGAAAACACATAAAATGTGCATCGCATCGTAAGTATATCTTGCTTGCCCACTCACAAATGCCTCTCCTCTCTTCGCCTACATAAGTTCGCCTTGCGATATTGGTTTAATTACCGGAAGCTGCTAATGCTATTGGCCGCAAGTAAACGAAGGAATGCAATAACTCTTGCAAAAACTCAACAGATATATTAACGTTAGCAACAAATAGCCCATGGCACGACCTGTATGAACGACAGTACTAGCAGAATGTTGCAAAACTGACTGAGATCAGCAAACCAAAACCAGAGAGCTGGTCGTCGAAGAAGACCCCAAAGGCCGTATGTGACCTGGGTGGACTTTAGGTGGAGAGAGCAGACAGTGAGAGGTAATGAGTGAAGAGAGTGGAGCACAAATATCGCATCCTCAGCATTAGGTCATGGGGCGCGCTTATGCGATCTCCACTTCGCACATCCACCACAACATATGAACTGTAGCACGTCGAACAGCACTAACCATTTTGCGAAAAAAAAAAAAAAAAAACAAAACAAAAAAAACTGCCGATTTTAACAGGAAAGTCAAAACAACGATTTCCTTGTAAAAGAGGGAAAAACAAATGACAAGGGGAGGAAAGGAAGTTGGGGGGAGGAGGGAGAGGGCAAAGATGGAGAGATGATGTCCGTGAGGCTAGTCCCCTCCCCTCCTGTGTTCGATTATGTACTAGCTGTTCCATTACTCGATCAATACTACTCAGCTATTTTTATTATTAGTTAGAAGTCGTACTTTTAAATAACATTGGTTAATTATAAGTCGGTCGAAGTTTGCCTTACAATTTTTGCAACCTTTCCTCTGCGCTGTTAAAGAAATCGATAGATTAAGAAACACTGTTGGTGATCATAAAACGAGAAGTGATTTTGATTTCTTTGAAACTATCCATCTTTGACGAAAAATCCCTTCATATGAAGCGAAAGAGACAAAAAAAAGTTGGCGAGAAGGTCACATTCTCAGTGAGGCTACCGTCGAAAGCTTTCAAACGGCAAAGCGCGGAAAATTTGACGTGAAGATTCTCGAGGAAAACGTGAACAGTGAAGCAGTTGGTGCAATTAACTTCGAATTTCGCAACGGCATCAATTCAAAACAACAGAAGTGTACAGCCAAATACTCAAAAATGCCTTTTACTAGGCGCATTCGACTAAATTCCTTCTCCACTATAAAACATTGCTGCACAGGTGGCATTTTCGCTGAAATTTCTAATATTTCATACAGTTAGAGAGAATGTTACTTTGAATTTTTATTAAGAGACGCGGGATTTCCCTCTTTTCCCAACGAACGACGGCTGCCATCATCATTTTCGGCGTTTGAATATAATAAGGATAGCAAGTCAGCCCTTTTCCTCCCCC
>JAARMF010000020.1:230889-248346 GCA_022844705.1 Toxascaris leonina | reverse complement strand
GATCAAGTGATATATATGTATATATGCATTTGAATACTTTCGACTGTAAAATGCATCCTATATATGCATTGTGTATGTATAAATGTATACAATTGTATACATGCATATGTGTATACATGTATGTACACGCATACCCATGTATATGTATACTTATGTAAATGTACATATGTTTACATTTACTTATGTAGTTACATGCTGAAGTAATGCAGCCCTCCGATGAAGAGGCTAAAGAAATGGAAGCATAAATCTCACGTCAGCTCACATAAACGAACGGGCTCAACCAGCAACCGAATCACCTTCACAATAACCAAACAACCACCGTAATTATCACTAACCAACTCGCCACGTATTCCAATTGAACAAGATTAAATTGGCTCAACTCACTGCCATCCAATCTTTTCTCGGCAAAATATACAGAATGATATTTATACAGTACGAATAATTTCGTTCTAAGACAACAATCAAAATTAAAATTGACGACGATGTTTGTGCCAGTTTCTTAATCCAAGCATTCGTATAAATCTGCATATATGAATTGAAATTGTAGTAGTGAAGTAGATCGTTGCAGTAGGTGTAAATGCTCTCAGGATCGGTTCGTTAGCCGTGATCGTTCCGCATCGCTGCAATCGTTGAAGTATGAAGTGACTCTCGCTTTAATTTTCTTCCGAGTTATTCCGGTTCTCGAGTTTCCATCGTCATGGCGTCACTAATCTGTTAGCTTAGGTCGAGCTTCTCTTCTAGCTATCAATTTATTTCTACCCTCACTCATACTCGCTAATTATGTGATAATATTTCAATTTCCATGATCGATCTTCAATGCTATATGTGATCATATCTTGTCGTTCATTGATCTATTACTTTGCTGCTTGCTGATATCTCTGTTCTTTTACTTTTCTCCTTATTCTCCTTATTCCGTGTTCATTGGTTTTCTCTACATTTTGTGCATTGCAATTTCTTGCAATTTATATATATATATATATATATATATATATATATATATATCACTTTCCCTGATTCAATTGAGCCGTTTTTTCTTTGCACGGATCCATTATTTGTCGTTCTGAGTCCGTTAGTGGAGATAAAATCGCATGTTTATGCCGCATTTTTCCAACCCTGTGACGAGAAGAATACGGTAGAAGTGCGTACGTTGCTCTATTCGCGGTTCGCAGTAAACATGCCAACGTTAACTGCAATTGTGCCGCGTGTTTCATTTTATTCTTCTTCCGAATATAGATTTTACCACCACTAAGAGGGAAGAATTATAAGATTTGAAGGTAGTTGTACATCTCTTTCAGCTGTAACTACAGCTAATGCGCCGTGCTTTCAACGGCTTGAAGTTGTAGGGAATGGGTGACTTTGATGTTATTTTCTAAAGTATTAAAGGGTTCGTGCATCCGGCATTATCATTGAGCAGTCTTTTTGTCCACAAAATTTATATGAGCACCTTTCCTTCAGGTAAACTGTTTTATCTGATTTGTAGAATTAACTTGTTCGTAAAATTACTGCGTTTGATTTAATGTTGCCATTAATATTTGTGATAATTGCTGAGATTTCTTCAACAAATGTGCAATTCATATATTCCTTGACGTTTTGCTAATGAAAAATTTTTCTCAAGTATGAAATTGGTGCTGAAAGAAGAGAACGGAGTTAGGGAAGGTGACATGGTGGGGGAAGAGTTCCTGCTTCCACTGTAATTTTTTTTTTTCAGTAGAGTTCTCATAACATTGCACTGCCGTCCGTCCTGCTTTGATCTAGGCTGCTTAGTCATTATCCACTGTTTGCACTGGCAAAAAATCTATCTTTATTAAAGAATGTATGCGTCAAACTTCAGTCGCTAATTGACTGCGCTCACTCAGAAGCACTCACCGATTACATCGTTGCAGGATTTGACGATGGAACTATCAGATGCTATAGAGCGTCCACGAGTGGACAACGTTTTTTTGCGAAAAGGCCCTCGACAACCACAACCAGGCTCGCTTGCGCTTATAGGCCATCATATGATTTTCTCGCCAAGTGAGACCTCTCCAAAATCTCCAAAAGGCTCTCCGTCGGACAGTGAGCTCTGGGTTCGTCGATTTTCGTGCATTTATTGGCATTGCTTGACGTCAAACATCAGCGATACCAGTATTTCCTGTTCCAACAAAATAGCGTACATACACAGAGTTTTATCTCCAACTGATCACAAGTGAGCCATTATTGCGTACCGAGAAATCTTACATGCGTGCAAGTGTAGGTAATTGCACGATGTTATAGCAAGCTGAAACCTACTGCGGTCGTTTTGAGTCGATCTTATTCGTCAATTGTTTTTCCAGGGATGGGAGTAGGGTGGGAAGGTGGAGTTTGTTACTTATCAGGGAATATCGAGGGATGGAGCTAAATCTCAACAAAAAAGTCACTGTACTGCAACTGTCCGAGGCAGACTATGAGTATTACCTTCCTGTATAACATACAAAGTGGACCAAATGCCCAGTGGTGAGTTTATATGTTACAGTATAAGAGGTGCTGGCTTCATTTCCCGAGCGCCGTACTTGTAAACGTCGATGTTAATTGAAGCAGTCTGCCCTGGACGAGTCCTTTTAACGCCTCATTTCTGAGTAATAATATATTATTCATAGAGCGATCAGATGCAGATTTGCCATTCGTTATTCTTCTATCGGAACTGTCTCGGTAGTTGAGGAATGGCAATAATGAAGTGCACGCAGCTGATAGACCAACGTTCTCCACCCTTCCGTCGCTCCTCTTTCCGCTGATATGAAGATAAAAGCGTTCTGCATAGCAAAGGTGGGCTTAGGTCATTGACCGTTCTTGACTGAACGGATATTTAATCTTTTGAAGGATTTCGAAAGAATTGTTTAGAGCGAAAGTATTCACACAATCCTTATTTCTCACGTTCAAAGAAGCATTTTCCCTACGTTGAGTATATGCTGCCTGAATGATGGTGGGCCAAAAATAAGCGTGACAGAAAGCAATGTCGTTGGAATGATTCCATTATGAGCAAGTATCCATTGGTCACAAGCCGCTTGCTTGTGGCTTTCCACCGTTGTTTTTTTTTTGCGCTGTTGATTTCTAGTGGTCACTCAGCCAAACATTCCAAGCTTTTCCGATCGACAACTTTACGAGAGAAATGCAAAATTAGGCGTTTATGCGCCACACCAGTGGAACCAGTTCATCCTTTTGTTGCGTTATTTACATTTTGAGGGTACTGGTGTTTTTTATATGCTTTATTTAAGCGAATTTCGGCGGTTTAATTTTTTCGAGTTTCAGCTGCTTCATCGTGCCGTCGATCGTGTCATCTCAGAACCAGTAAGTCGGGACAACCTCGTAAGAGGCGGTTATTTGATCTTGAAGTGCAAAAACTTCATGATATGCGTTTTCGAGGTTGCCGATCTGGAAGACTGCATGGCGGTTGCGCGATCCATCGAAAAACTTTCAAACTTAAGTGAGCTTCTCGTCTTTGTTCAGATTATTTTCTGATCCCTTCTGCATTTCTTAATGAAATCTTCAGAATCATCTGAACTTCTCATCGCCATACTTTTGCCATCACCGTTGTCATTCATCTAGTATTCTCTGAAACAGTCTCTTGCAGGTGGTATTCAACATGAGTACCCGTTTTACTATCGTTGCCCATTCACGGTCTTGGACAACGGTTGGACCGCGTTTGATACTGAACAGGAATTTGCCAGGCTGATGGTTCGATGCAAGGAAGGATGGCGAATCAGCGCTGTCAACAAGGCATTTCGGGTTTGGTTAAGACCACTGCATATTTGTTTACTTACAATGTGACTCATATGGAAATTCAGTGCATGGAAATTATCAGAATGCGCGAACAGTGCTTTTTGAAGCAAATAAAATCATTTGCGATCATGACACAAGACCATACGGCATCCGAAAAAAGGAGGCACGAAAATTGCAGGCATTTTTTCGGATGCAGACATCCGAAAAAATTACGTTGCTCCATTGGAATGGGGAAAGAATAACATTCGAAATGTACCTCGATCTCGTGCAGAGGTTCTTTACTTCAGGAATTTCAGGTTCCTCCTCTTGAAGATCAACAACGCACACAATTAGTCTTGTTCGTTAAAAAGTTTCGCCTTGAGGGCATTTGGTCTTCTATGGCTCTGCTGTCTCTTTTCAAGTGTGCTGTCTAAACGCTGATATGAGTCACATTGTAAGCGATCACTGTAGCTGGAAGTCGATTGCAATTGTAATTTTTGAAGGTTTGCTCGTCATATCCAGAGATGGTGATTGTACCAAAAGGTATCGGCGATGATTATCTCCGCATTTCGGCGACTTTTCGTGACGGCGGTCGCTTTCCTGTGTTGAGCTACTACCATCAAGAAACGAAGGTACGCCGTATTACCTCTTTGAACCAGATTATTGCCACACACTGGAAAAATCGAAGGCTGGAATTGCTGTATATATATATATATATATATATATATATATATATATATATATATATATATATAGGGCNTATATACGTATATACGTATATACACCTTGCCCTGCTTTTGAGGAAAAAACAAGTTCTCAAAATTTTCTTTTGATTGACTCGAGACAGCTAAAATTTCCCGCATAAATAAGCACTCTGGGCCTCCCACCCATAGTAATGGTTATTAGTCCCTCAGATATGGGGATCTGGTCGCCATCAGTCACCCATCGTTGTTCGGTTGCCGAACAACGATGGGTGACTGATGTTCATGGGTCCCAGGAAATGCTACCGTGATCAGCTAGCAATAGCAGGCCGGAAGCCGCTCTTCACTGCAAACGTGTTCCCCTTTGAAATTTTGATTTTTATGATGTATGCGCTCTTGCTCTCTACAGCTTCAAATACGACACCGACGGTGTGCTATCCTGCACAGCCCGTATGCTTTTGAACTCCTATAAGCTGGGACTCGCCTTTGGGAGAGAATGCGATTTTTGGAAGATGAGCAATGTTTTCTATGCTAGAGCAGGCTTAAGTAGCTTCTCGTCTGCGTACATGATCTCCTGGCCAGTTTTGAAGCCTTGCCTCAGTTGGTCAGACATTACTGTTCGCATTTCCTCTTTATTCGTTGATCCTTGACTGTTTGATACCCGAATAACCTAGATCCGGCTGTTGATTGTGTAGAAAAATTTGAGTTTTTTTTTACTGCCAGCAAGAATAATATGTCTTCTATGAGTCGGCTCTGGCGAGAGTTGAAACAGGTCATGGCATCGGGGTGTTTTCGGCTTGCTTTTTTTCAAAGGCACATTTATCCACGAGCACTTGTTTCCTTCTCCGTCCTAACAGGTTACATCTTCTCCATTTGCTTTTCCTTGCTTCCTATTGCGCCTAAACAAAGTTTTTTATGTGTGTTATTACTGAAGTGCTTGGCAGTCATTAATGTTAGTGTAGTCGTCGATAGTGCGGTGTGGACAACCACTGATTGGACCGGCAAACCGTCGCTGCAAAGAAGACGAAACAATTCTGAATGCGTTGCTGTCTTCGACAAGCAAAGGAGTGCTAGTCGACACGCGAAGCAAGCAATTGGCACAGAGTGCTAAAAGCAAAGGTTCCTTTTTGCCAGGAATGCTGGTTCGCTAATTGTGTTTCTTTAAGTTTTTGTTCCCAAACAAGAAGAACGTTGTAGAAAAGCGCGACTTCTTAGGATTGCTGTTATGTGTGTCAAGCACTGAAGCCCGAAAATAGCATTTAACAGAAATTGAGGTAACTTGGTTGGTCATGTACGAGGTTCAAGAGATTTGTGTATTGGAGGTGGTAGAGGGGGCCACTGAAAATCCATCCTCATATCGCAAGTGTGCTTCTTTTTCATAACGATCTTTACTGAGCAGGAGTATTGTGAAGAAAACCGAACGCGAATGTGGGGCTTAAATAACAAATACTCCCAACACATTGTATCATATTTCAGCGACGATACGTGCTTATACAATGTAAGGTTTTAGGTGGAGGCTGCGAGCCGCAGATGAACTACTCACAGTGGAAGTATGTACATAGCGTCGTTCCGCGTATCCGCGAAATTCACGACGCGTTAACAAAGCTGGTGGAATGTAAGCCTATGCAAGATATTGGACTGTATATGGTTTCATACTGTTTTAAGTCAAAATTGGTATAAATAAGCTAGCATGACTCCAACTTGTGGATCGAGTTCAGCTTGTGGATCAAGTGGAACTGAACCTTCAATCTTTGTTCAGGGACGTATCATGAAAAGGAGGGGGTGACGATGCGATTCAATAGTCCAGTGTTTCGTCTAAAACCTTGTCACTAATAAAGTGCGACTGAAGTACGGATGGAGCTCGTTATAGATTTGGTAAAAGGCTTGCATTGTCGAGGTTGATAGACGCATAGGGATTCGGTTGCAGTATGCAATGAGGTGAACCTATCGACGGATCGATGGCTGTCGAAGCTGTCTAGCAGCGGATGGATGCACGCGGTGGCCGATACGCTCACTGCAGCTGCCGTTGTTGCACAGTGTGTGCATTGTGAAGGTAGCGCAGGTAGGTGGCGTGCTCGTGTCGTTCTATTGCTTCGTCCTGTGCTGCTTAGCATTTTCTTCTTGTTTGCTGCACATAGCATCGTCAGGTTTATTTGTGTGAACAGAAATGCGTGCAGTTAAGCATAGAGCGAGGTGATGATTTCATTCGGTAGCGACGTTGCTGAATTCATCGTTAGCTCATTCACATCCGCTTTGTAATTAGTTGGCTGTTGTTGCTGCGAGTTGATGATTCAAACAGACAAGTATAACTGTATGTTGAGAGCTAATTTAGATTAAAAAGAGGAGACAAAGAAACGCACGAGGGACTAATGACTAAATTATTTCTTCTACTGCGATTGGGGCGTTAAGCGTCAAGGCATGTAACTGTGCGCAAAAGGCAACTGCATAGTCATGTGACAACGCTTTGGTGACACCCAGCTAGCCCATTTATGTTGCCCTCTCTGTCGTTACCGTTGTTCCCGCATGTTTTAGCATGAGAACACACTGCAGTTGCTGGGTTCCTTTGTCGTGGTAATATCGTATCGGGTTTCTGGTGCAAACTGCGTCGTCGTCGTTATCTTGTGGGTTCATTTGGATCAGTTCTTTGCTGCGAAATCCGTACTTCTCAGTCCTGCCTTTTTCTTTTTGAGGAACGTAATTGAGAGTTTAGGAACCAAATGGAGAAGCGATATATCAGAGTGGGTGCTAAAGACGGGTTACCGCACTCCGCAACTGTTGATACAAGAGGGGCTTAGGTATGAGAGATATAAAGAGGAACTTAAGATGTGACTTACTGCTGAGAACGGCGGTTTGTATTTCTCTGGTCCTAGGGAATGAAGAGCGCTTTTGAATCATGTAGCCTCCTGTCTGATAGCTTCATGAGCTTGCACTTGTTGAATGTATCATGATTCCTATATAGTTGATTCTAGGTTTTAAGTGCACTGCGGTCATTGTTTGTGTCGATGATGACTTCACGGATGCGCAATATTTTATTGCTAGAGTTTCGATTAATGAGAGTATTGGATTATAGTAACGCTGAAAGCGGCGAAAATAACGGTTTGCATGTATGAGCTTGAAGATGGCAGCGTTAATTAAACAATTCAGACGAAAGATTTCGAAGTCGTTGCAAATCTGACGTGGTTAGTCGAGGTGTTGACAGTAAGATCTGTCGTGACGGTATCGTTATCGTTGACGGAAAAAGCGGTCACAGCGCTATTCTAAGAGGCAGTCATCTGCCTACTCAAAATGCGTTGAAAGATATTGTTTGCATCCTCGTCTTGTTATTACTGCTTCATCTTTCTTCTAGAATATCTTTAGTTCTACTTTATTTTCTTTTGTTAACATTGGTTATGTTTTATTCGACATTTTATTAACAGCTGATGAAAGCACGCTGCGCAGTTGTCACACAGAAGTCGAATGCGGCGCTTCTTGACGGTATGCTTATGACGACAGTAGTATTCGTTGAGAGATCGTTGGTTGGGATTGATGGATTGCTTGAATTCTTTCATCCTCAAGTTTGCCTGACTTCGTTCTTTGTGATCGTAACGGTTTTTTTGCTTCATCGCTTTTGTTTTCAGCTTAATGCTGTAGTTGGCACTATTTAGTGAACGAACTAGCCTGCCACTGAAATATTGATGTGAAAATGTAGCATGAGACGGGTTGTTACGGATATACTTTTCTTCGTTCTGAAACCTGCTGAACAAGTATCGTACTTTCGTCAGGTACTGTCATTGTCGTGAAAATATATCAGAGTGGCTGAGCGCTTGTGGTGTTCTTTGATTGAGTAGGTTTATTTGTCGGCCGATTGCAAGGGTTTGTTTTAATTCCAGAGGTGCCAGTAGTTGTGCACGGTGCGGAAGGTACCGACTCGACGTTGTTGGTTACATCGCTTTCACAACTTCTTCTCGACTCAGATGCAAGAACAATACGCGGGTAGGTTTCTTGGAAATGACAAACGCTTTCGAAGGCATGCAACTGCAGTAAATAATTGTAGTGTGTTAGTTTCTGTTATTCGAAATAGGATAAAACGTGATCCAACCTGATGTGTTAATTTGGAGAGTGGATGATAAAGATTTGAAAGTAAGGACGTCCGTGGTATATGATATTGTTAAGCAGTGATGCATTCGTGGTGATGTGGATAGGAGAGGGGGTTGTTTTTAGCATATATGAATATGTTTATTATACTGAGCTGTATCTTACTTTCAGCTTCGAGTCATTAATTGAGCGGGAATGGATTGAGGCAGGACATCCGTTCTCGATACGATGTGCCCACTCGGCATATGCAAATGGTACACTCACGGGTCCTGGAGAATCACCAGTATTCCTCTGCTTCCTCGACTGCGTTTGGCAGGTTCCTTGCTTTTTCGACAATGCTGGATAAGTCCAGAATGCGCATGTATGTCAAAGAGGATTAGCTAAACTTGTGATCTTTTGTGCCAAACTATTTTGCTGGCTTAGGATGGACAGGATAAATAAGTGGTGCTGTTACGACGTCGGTGTGTGAAATTCGAAACCACTGCCGGACAGCTTCATTGAAAATCAACGGAAGTAGAGCACTGTCTAAGAACTGGGTTAGCAATGAAAGTGCCCGTTATCCGGAAATACGTACTTGTTTAGAAGCGCCTGCTTTGATGCTTTGAACAGTTATGATTTCATCGATTTCGTCGTCCCCTCCATCAATGCAGCTGGCAAGTGCATTGCTGTGGCCGACAGTACCTCGTCTGGTGGCTAACCTGCTGACGACGTAGGTTTTGGTTATTCAGAGTTTCCTTCTCCTGGCCGACTTTCATCCGCGTCATAGTTACGAGGCAGTGAAGATTGCGGTCTTTTTCAGCGAACCGTGACACGAGACCATCATTCGGTACTTTGACCATTTTTAAGTGTTGGCATGCCATCGCCAACCCAGCCATACCCCGTTGGATCTCGTCTATAGATTGTCCGCGATTGCTTATTCAGTAAATTCGCAATTAGTCGTCCTATTGACCTCTGTTCCCCTATCCACAGCGGTGAGCTGCGCCATATGGCTCCTATGTGAGCACATTGCAAGTACGTATCACTCAAAATTAAGGAACGAAAGAATTGATAGTACACATTTATGTAATTCATTTGCTGCATCGTTTATATTTTCCTTCGTGTTCATTCGGCTTATTGAGAGGCGTTACAATCAAATTGTGCAAGTACGTCACATGTGTGATTCTTACGCTGTATATTTATGCATCTGAGTCATCTAGATTGAGTTTTCGGTTTGTATTCGAATTAGATCAACGATAATTGCCATGATCGAATGAATGAACCGTGCAAGCAGTAGGGATGTTTTGCTTTGAACACAATGGAATGAGTGGAATTTTTTCTTTCAGATATATCAACAATTTCCATGTTCGTTTGAATTTACAGAGGAGTTTCTCATCTTCTTATTCGAACATGCATATGCGTCTGAGTTTGGTTCTTTTCTTGGTTGGTTTTTTTCACTCTTCTGTATCTGAGTTCTCGGTTTACCTATCAACAAGGTAAACCGAGAACTCAGATCTATCTTTTCTTTTTTTACCTATCTTCTACATCAAGTTGCATCCGAGTTCTTATGTTGTTCGCAGAATGATGGCAGCATAACTTGCGTTCAAGTGGCGAAGATTTTTCTTGGGAATTGCTTTGATTCAATGCCTGAAAATGTGGCTTGCTGAATACTTATTATAGTTAAAGCTTTCATTCAGGTAACAATGAAAAGGAGAAATATCAACTGGAAGTGAAGACGAGAACCGTTTCCCTCTGGTCTTACGTGAACAACCCAGAGATTCTGCGTTCATATGTGAATGCACTTTATGAGCCGAATGATTCGGTTCTGTGGCCATCGGTTGCTCCACAAAGTATCGTATGTATTTTTGAAATTTTTTGAAGAGGTGCTTGTAGTTTGGTGTTTTAAATGTGTGGAATTGTTTTTCGTATCTCTTCTGTGAGATTGTCCTTCAACACTTTTACTCATTTTGTGCAGCATTATTGTTCCTTTTCGAGGAACAGTGAAATAATCGTGTTCCGTTAATTTTGTAAAGTATTATAGCATATCAGTTATACGTTTACAGGTTTTTCTTAGTGATGACTTGATCTCTGATTTGAAAGTATTTGTTGAACTGAAAGAAAATGCGTTAAGGAATGGGATTTTGAGAAAGAGCATAAGGGAGATGTTCAGGTTTTTTGGGAACGTCTATTCCTTCGCTGGCAGCGTGATTGGAAACAGACCGATGGCGTGAAACAGACAATAATGGAGTGGAAAAGTCGCGAGAAGGAGTTGCAGTCAAAGGTTTTAGTCCTTAGACGGTTCGTTGTTTAATTTGGCTTAACATTTGCATATTTGTTTGCGCGAATATGCTAATGCGTAGTTGGCGGCATGTGTCACTACCCTATATAATCAGCTCACATTTCTTAGCGACACAAGGATTACTACTCTTCAATGAACGTCAGTTTCACTCTAACAGACGTTTACAAGGTCCGAGGCCGATCATGACCCTGCGAGTTTCGAGCCCGAGCATAAGGTCTCGAAGATTTTCAGGAAGCATTGAGGGTTGGAGCTGTTCAAATTTGTTGATGCTTTGGCAATATTCAGGAAGCCTCGAGGTGCCCGAGGCCAAATTTTGCTCCGTCCAGTTTTGCTCTGCGTAGTTGCTTTTCCTGTTTTAGCTTTTTATTGTATTGCACATTTGCCATACCGACAATTTACGATTGGCACAGGTATTGAGTATTTGTTTAGGAATGACTACTGAGGCAAAATAAGAGCTTGAACTCATGAGGCGGTCGGATGCGTCCTAGATAAAATGACGTGAGAAGCGACAAACACTGATCGATTTTAAAATTTTATTTGTAGACCGGGATCGACATATGCAGAGAGAGCAATTCGTTTTGTGGGAGTTCTGCGTTAATGTTGTTCTACGTTGAATGTTGTTGTTTGCCGTTGCGCTGTCCAGCAAATGTATGATGTTTTTCAGGCAGTTGATAGAGCTCTCGAAAGAGGTTCAGCTACAGAATCATGCTGCTGTCGCTCAGGCAAGAGACCCTTGAGCATTGCGTCGTTTGTTCGATTGCTATAGTCCTTTTGTGTTTCTACTTTTGTTTGGTTGCAGCCCGGTTGGTGTTCTTTTACACTGAAAAAAACTGCAAACACTGGTACTGCAGCTTATCTTTTAATAATTTGTAGTACCGCTGAAGTGGATGAATGTGCAGTTGGTGCTGTTCTCGATTGAGTATTCAAAAGGTTGAATTATGACTATCGTTGTTATTATTATGTTTTAATTAATTTATTTATCTGCTTATTTATTTGTTTATTTATTTATTTCATTGTCCATTTACTATCATTATTATTATTGCTATTATTATTACTATTATTATTGCTGTTTTGTCGACAGTAATCACAGAGATGAGCTGAATGTGGGATGCGAATTGAACAAACGTTTTTATGTTGTTATGAGTGGAAAGTTTTGTGTTCATTATGAGCACTAAAGCTCCACTGGAAGAGAGCCTGTTACAGGTGATAAATTACGATGTGATTAAATGTTTGTGGAGCACTTTTTTTTTCAACGTGTTTTTTAACTCTTGAGGATTTGGTTGAATCTCGAAACCACAGGAAAATGTTTCGTTTCTCAGTCGTTTGTAAAGAGAAAACGCCCTGTAAGAAGTACAGTAAAACATTAATTTTGGCCATATTCCGTGGGGTTTTTTGATGGAAGTAGTCATTCGTTTTAAAATTCCTGTGGTTCTCCGATGTCTCTGTTTTCTCTTTGTGCTTTCTAGAGAAAGGCTGTTGCGAACTTTTGTATTCTGTACTGCACACATGCTGAATTATACGAACTGTTCATGCCCACCCACTTTGCTGCTCGAATATCATCTATTTAGCAGGTGGAATATCTGCCATTAATTGATTGTGATATCCCAACGGTGAAGTTGAATACATTTTATAATTTTATGGGAAGAGGACGGAAACTGTGGTCAGTTAGCATTGCTTCAACGAAGATTTATCGAAAAGTCGGTCGAATAGTTTTGCACGCTTTGGCCATAGGGAGTTTGACTCAGTGAGTCATTCCTTCAGTTCGCCAGTTCGTATCTCTATTCGTAGCGCGTAAATGAAATTCTGCAGTGGTTGCTGCTTACCTAGTAAACCTTCCAGTACTAATACGTCGATACCCACCGTAAATTACTACACTTTGTCCAAAGAGCATACGTTAATATGAATCGATCAGTGCAAACCTACTATAGGTATTATTGGGATCATGCAAGGGCATTTAGCAGGCGGCATGAATGCGTTTGCATACGTTTGGTCGGTTGTCCACTACGTTACAGGCAAGCAGAGGGAGGTTCTACTAAATTCTAGCTACTGTTGGAAACTGGTTGTTCTGTTGATGCTTGCCGTATTGCTAATTTCTTTAGTTTTTCACTATGATGGAATAGGTCCATCTATTTCGGGTTCGTCGTTTTCCTCACATCAGCTGCTAACGTTTCCGGTGTTTTTTCCCCTCTAAAATGACTGTAAAGTTGGATGTACCGAATTTATGAGGTCGTATGTTCGTTTCGGATTTCCACGTGTATTTCAAGTGTGCACTCTCTCCTGATGTCTTTGGATCTTTGATCTCCATTTTGTGATCGATCTTGTTGATAACCCGTAAGCAACTTTACCACTATGTTGTGTTTTTCTTCTATTCTCTTAGTTGTTTTATTGTCGTTAGATACTATATTCGATCAAATTCATTCTTAGGTATGCAAAAGCGTGCAACATTATATCCTGATTTCTACACTGGTCACCTCAGGACTAAAACTTTCTTAGTACAATGGGCATTTTCTTCTTCCTATTTTTTCCTTCAAAAAATCCTTTAAAGACGTTTTTGGTTGGGGTGCTGATTGTCACTTGTTCCTGTTTTCCTATTCTTTTACTGAATAAACATCTAAACGCATGGCATTTTTGCGATTTGGAATCGTTCTTTTTCAATCTGCGACGCCTGTGAGTGGCGTTATAAGAAACTAAGAATAAATCAGCAACAAAGATTCAAAAGTCGTCAACGCAAACATTATGAGCACGTGTGGGGGCTTATTAGTACAAAGAATTTAAAGCTTGTGCAAAGACGATACGAGAGTGGAGTGTAAACACGTTTAATGCTAACATTTGACAACACATTTGTTTTGATTGCTGCTTATCTATCACGGACGGCACGTTAATTGAATTTGGTGGGTACCTGAGAGAGTAAGTGCTTATGCTTGAATCAATTCGCCAATTTCTTTTAAAGGATTAACTACGTAACAGTGTATTTGTGTAAAATCTTTCGATAGCAGCAGATAGGTCGATGAGAAGTTCGATGCCAAATATTCATTTGTGGATCAGCGCAGAATTAGAAACCAGCAGTAAAGTTTACAGAAGTGGTTGGTGGCCATCTCATCGGTCGAATCTCCGTCAATGGAGGCTTGGTTCCATCCTTTTCTCGTTCATTTTTTCCTTTGAGATTCTGAAATGTGAACATTTCAAGGTATTTTAGGTATCTATTTCTAAGTCAAACAGCGCAAAAGTGTTGCTCGTTCAATTTTTGTTTGCTACGAGTTGTTGTCGATCTTAGGGGATGGTTAAACGGCGTCAGATCCATAAACTGACTATGAGTTTGTTTCTTATTTTCTATAGCCCATGAGAAAGTTCGAATGACTTCTGCATTTACGACTAGAAGTGGTTTCGTGAGCGTTGCGAATGTGAACTAACTAGAATTCCTTCCTGTGGAATCATATTCAAATACGCTTGTCGCATTCTGGCGATTTAAATGGCTTCAACTCGACATGGTTTACGTGCTTGCGATGGGCAGATTAGGGCGATTGATGGGACACGAAAATACGCACAATTTAAGCGGCGTAATTGGTAGCAGATGAATTCTAGGGGCTCGGCAATGTAGATGTCTATATCTGCGGTGCGCAGCAACGCTGCCGAAATGATTCGGCGTCACTTGCGCCATCTGGCTTTTACATAGTGATGCACACGTTTCAGTTGTTTAATCGTTGGCGATGGTCCATAATATCTCGCCTCTATGCAAAGCTTCTTGATCCCATGCTTATAAACGGAATAGCTCAACAAAAAGTACAACATGATTGATAGTGGCGGTGACTGAGTAACTGAACTGATAGCTAAAATTCTAAAAAGAAGAGCAACAAAACGAACAGACCTGTTGGATTTGATGGCGGTAATCGCGTTGTGGGTTGCTCAGAATCACCATGAGAAATCCGCAGTTGCATGTCTGGAACGAAGTCAGATTCGAGATGTGAAGTTCAATGGGACATTCGTTAGCTTTGCAAACCCTCGCATTGTAACAATAAAAACTAGGAATAAAAAACGAATGAAGTTGTGTCTTAGTCACCCATTGCAGCGATCATGGCTACATTTATGCTTTGATTCAGTCAAGTTGAGAGTGCAAACGATATGCAATTTGAAATGGAATGATTCATTTATCAGTTGGATTGCGTCGTTGTGGAAAATGCAACCAACAAGAAATTGCAAATAGCGCGCTAAATTTTGATCGAATTGCAATAGAGCGAATAAAATGTCGATATGCAATCAACTTGGTCACATTGCAATAAATTCTGCAACGAGCATATTCTACATCGAAGAAAAAGAATTTGCTGGCTGAATATAAAATCACACCGTCGAGATTTCTGTTGACTTTGTTGGCGAGTTTAATAAAGAAATCTTGCACATCTTTGATAATTTTCTCCTTATCCATTTCTTCATATGTTGTCTTCAGCATCTGAAATTCAACGTTTCATATTCGCTTTCGAGTTTTTTTAATTCAAAAAAATCGGAAGTATTACATAATGTGGATCATTTTCTTTCTCTAGCAACTAGCAATTAAAAATTGCTAAAAGAGTTTTATGCGCTCCGCTATGAAACTCCATCACTTCTTCTAACTGAATTTTCCCATACGTTTGGATATTATACAAGAGAAAGTGCTGCAATGCTGCAATTCTGGAAGGATTTTCAAAAAAAAAAAAAAGATTTTGTCCAACAGATAAAATTCTTTCCGCAGAAGCTCTGTCAGCATTTTATGGTCATTGACAGTGGAATCGTTCTTCTCGAATTCATAAAACATATTTCGAATTGAGCAACAACACTTTGCAATATGCAGGAATAAGCTCAACATGAGCGTTTCGTTGCGATATGTTGCGAATACGATCCTTGGATTTGTATCCCTATTACTGTGGATTTGTATCCTATATTATGCCAATGCGACAAAGTTTCTAATCCCTCTTCTCATTCAACAACAAGAATTTCGGCCGTAAATTGTTTATCTCTACTCGAAGATAAGCAAATATAGTGTGAATTTGACGATCCTTCAACGAATCGTTTGAAATCAACGTAAAAGAACAAACCTTCCAGATACGAACTAAATAATCGTGAAGGATTTTGTAGTGTTTCTTTACTTGACATTCGAAGTTGCACGTCTGAAAGCACAACGATTCTTGAAATGAGTTTTCGTTTAACGCTTAGTTCTTTTGTAATTGTGTGTACTTTGTGACTTATTGCAAGAAAAAATAGGTACCTCTGGCATTACCACTCAGCGCGCAACTGATACGAGCAATATTACTGGAAAATTAAATAGATGTGGATTATCCTGTTTCAGTCGCAACAACATCCGTCCACTTTCTTACCGATTGTTGTGGCAGAACTGTGAGTCGTTTGCTCCGGGTTCTGCAGTATAGCTGAGTTTTTAATTTTCAGAAATAAACTGAGAAATGATGCAAGCCTAACAGGAAAGTATAATATTAGAACTCACATCGGTCGGCTGTTCGATATCTGGAAGTCTTTGGCCACGGATAATGATTGGTTTATCCTCTCCTTCGCAATTACTGTACACCTGTCAATACAAAATTTCCCATAGTAAGACAAATGCAAAAAATATCGCTCGCATTGCGATTGCATTGTTTAATATTTTGAAAGGAAATAGCTGAGATGAGTATATTGCTACGAACCTTTACAAATAATTCGCTGCATAAAAACGACTAACGCTTTCGTTGGGATTGAGATGCGACACAGAGTAATTTCAACTGAGTCCAAGCGTGTCGCAACAACTCTATCATTAGAATGACCCTTTCTTAGAATGGTAAATGAACTAGAATCGTCACTGACTTTTTCAGACCCTCCCTCAATTTTGTTCATCTCCTCCACTCAATAATTCCGTATGTTATTTTCCCTTTTGAATCCATTTGCAGATAGCCATTGCCGGAACTGAGTAATCCATCTCTAAATCTTCCACCTCGAATGAGAATCGCTTCTAACTCAAGTGACTGTAAAACTCAAGACATCCAACTCTTCTGTAAAATTAGAAGATATCCGCACAAATACGCCATAAGAATTCATACCGTGTAAGTTCAAACTGTTGATGACAAATTCTTTCAAACAATTGTTGCTAATTTCACTATAATCTCATCTGAGAGCTCTCATAATTTTTTTTCTGAAATTACACTACAATAAAGATAATTATCCAGTAGAATTCATTGAAAAATTGACAAATGATTGAAATTTTTAGCAGTCAGCAATCTTTGACAGCTATCAGATTAAGAAATATTTTAGTGAAAATGAGCGGCTCCGTTGTACAATTTAGGTAAAATTCAACGGAAATTAACCTACGTTGATAGTCTTATAGTCTTTTAGCGAATCACAGTCAAAATTTTCATTGCCTTCAACGTCGATTGCCTGAAAAATTTGCCGCATGATTACTTAACACTATAATAATTTATGGGTTCATTAATAAAGAGCATCCCACCTCTGAATCTTAGAATCCCAATGAGAATCGTCATTAATAAAGAGTAATAAAACGAATACGGCAATGGGAACCTTTGGAAACGTTAATGCAGGTACCTGTGAAAAACAATAAACTTGGAATGCCTGAATATGCTCATTGTGCTCAAATAACTGAAATAATGCTAACAAAAAAGCTGCATTTGTTTCGAGGAAAAATTTTCTTGCATGCGTTGAGCGGGTGGGGGGGGGGGGGGG
>JAARMF010000020.1:217031-230622 GCA_022844705.1 Toxascaris leonina | reverse complement strand
AGGTGGGACGGGGAAAGGAGGAGACGAGAATATAGGATTTGAATTGAACACCATACGTCATAAATCTCATCATATTCTCTGCATTCGTCAAATTGGTAAACATATCGCAGACAGTAGCGATTAGGGCTCGCACCTAAGCGAAACGAAAAAAAGAACAACAGTGGAACGAAGGAATCTATTAGGCTTTTGCTGATGTTGTCAGGATCAAGCACGAAGCAAACAATATATGTGTGGGCTGCGATGGGCATATGAGTGCAGGCAAATGGACATGAAATATGTCCCAATGAAGAAAGAAGAAGTGAAAATACTAGATCGAGCGTAGTGAGCGCCATTTTGAATTAATAAAGATTCTTAAGCAGTTACCCGAAGATCCGGAAATTTCTGTTTCAGGTCAGCCTCAGGCGGAAGTCGGTTAATCGCATTGTTCGTTACGCCAATAACGCTGAATCCACGAAGACGATTCTCGGGCAAGAAGAGCTAAAATCTCTTTCACATTAACAGCATTTGTTACGTTTGGTGTAGTATGCTATACACTCCTCTTAGTCGACGGAAGAGTCACGTTAAATTTTGACATATTCAGCGTGCTTCTATCAACATAAAGATTCTACAAGCAACAAAAAAGGGCGGTTTCGGCGGCAGCTTGAGAAAACCGGAGTGTTTCATGAAAAGTTTCTGGAACTGCAAATTTTTGAAAGCTCCCTGTTATCCATGAATTTCGCCGAGAAACCTGCTCCCGCAAAAACATTCCACTAGGTTGTGACGAAACACTGTTTTCTCTAAAATTTCTTAGAAATCTCGGAGTATGCCTATATGCCGTTTCACTTTCCAACGCCATGTATCCGTAGCAAAACAAAAAACAAACAAACATGGGAATGCCTTTTCTGAAAAAAGATCAAGTCCGAGCAGAGGAAAGAAATACTGTCGCGTCATTTCGAATAAGCACTCGTTGAAACCGGCGAATTTCTGGATTATCAACGACAGCAGCTAGATATTCTATGAAGCGCGAAGAAAAAAGTCTACATCTTGGTTACAACGACCTATATTAACATCATATAATCGCCTAATATATTACTCGCCCTATGTTATAGAAACGAAGAAAATCTCTTACAACTGGTGCTAAAACATGCACCTATTTCCAATGGGATATATAATGGAAAGAGATTTTAGCTTTTCTTGCCCAGTTTATGGGAGGCATGGTCACCCTTTTGGCCACCCGTTGGGAAGTCAGCCGGGAATCAAACCGTAGTCTTTTCGTGTATGGGGAAGAGGCACTACCGCCGTGCAACCGATCCACCATATGCTTGTAGAAGGCCGTTTCTGGCTCACTCTTTACAACCACAGAGTACAGCAAAAAAAAACTTGGAATCTCAAAGTTTCCAAGACCAACGATATTCGTTGCAGCAATTCACTTTTACTCCAAACTTGCTCCATATCCTATATAGCCTCCTAAACTAAAAGTGCGAGCAATGGATGACAAGTACGCATCGTTGTTTACTTCGCCTCCACATCTGTTGATCGCACCTTTCTCTCAACTGTAGCTCGTCGTGATAGCGCATATGTCATTGTAGACATTTGTTATCGTATTAAAATATTCCATGAATTCAATTAAAAAGTTTTTCAAACAGCACGAAAACAACACTCACTGTAGTGCGTCCTCCATTGTGGCAATGAATCGCCTCGTCATCGGTATCACATTGACATCCGTCGAGACATTGATAAATATACGCTATAATGAAAGCATTCAACAGTCGCTATTAGTTAAGCTCGATGAAAGAATATGAAATTAGCACAAATAAAGATGATGAGCTCATGTGAGCACTAACCTTGAACATGCAGCTCCAGAACGACGATTGGAAGAATCACGTGTAATACGAACATTCTGAAATCTGTTTAGTGTATTAAATCGTTTCGTTCATTAAACGAAAACTGCACACTGAAGGCGTTGAAATTCACCTGAAGTGCTGCAGAAAGCAAGTTATCGAGTGATTTTGAATAAAGCCCCTTAAAGCCCCTCCCGCACCTAAAATAACTCAACTACTTGCAGTGCAATCGACCTGTTTTTGAAAGCTTCAGTCATCATTAATGTGTTTTGAAAGGTCGCATATTCTATTACAGAAAATTTTCCACACATATACCCTAACCATCTTTAAATATGTTCCATACTAATGAGTCAATAAATCCTCATATCTACATGCATTTACATGTCTGTTTAGACGAAGCTCATATTTAATTGTCAATAGGTGCCAAAACTTGCGCCCACTCATTTCAAAGGAGAAGTCTTATGCGAAGTGAATTCTTAACAGCTTTTTAATACCAACCCTCGTGTACGCAATGCGACTACATTGTGAAGTCCACAATGGTTCACATAGCTATTGGTTGCCTTCGTGATGAATCCTCAACAGATAGTTCCGCTTAAATTTGAGAAACTCTCTGATTTGTGCTATCCAGGTGATGTCAGCAGATGAAAGCACTGTTCTTTCAAATTCCCAAGTTTTTCTAGCCCCTAACAAGTAAAACCACTATGATGAAAACCACTCTGAGGAATGGAACATACTCTTTGTCACGCGTAATTGCATGGAAAAATGAATTGCGGACAAATGAGTTTCGTCCGCGTTTGGCGAACGAATGTTGTTGAAAACAACCGAATCAGTAACTCTGCGGGCTTAGCTATAAGAGGCACAACAAAATGATTCGGCTGGATCAAGAAATCGGTGAAATCGATGATAGGGGACACAGCAAAGTGATTTCATATTAGCTGATTTCAGTGAAAAGCAAGTTATGTGAGACACTATGACATACAGCAGCAAGAAGACGATAACACTATGAACGAACAGTTCACTAAGATTGACGCAAAAGATAAGAAAAACAAAAAACGGCTAGGCCAATTGATGAAAGCACCTGCCGCGCCAAGGGAGCAACAACACATTTATACCGTGAATAATGGATGTGTCTGGTGAGGCAAAACTACCGTTAGTGACTGCGAGACTGATTCTATTTTCATCTTTCAAATTCCCAACTCAACCGAAACTGCAATCTGGTTCAGTTATTTTCGCACCAAAATTCATAAATGAAAATGATGTGCTAGCTCATTTCTAGTTTCGATGTCAATGATAAGTGTCGATGTTACATTCTTCATCTCAACTTCCTTCTGTAGTGAAATGTTTCACTTCTTTATTTAATTCATCCTATTCTCAGTTCAACACCTAAAGCACGTAGTTTTTTTGTTCCGTGTGTAGAATTTAGTGAAGGAGACAACCTGTTCATTCTACTCGAACACCCAGTTCATTACTTAATACAGCCCATCTCTTTGATTTCTCCAGTCTGACACCGGATGTAAATTACTAATATCTCTTTCGGTTGTTTGCTGTACGAAAATAGGAAAAAAAAGTGAATAGCCTTGCACCCCTTAGGTTTAAGCAATCCCAAAATGACGTTGCTTTTGCAGCAAAAGGGACTCCAAGCTCCAACATTTTCTATAATCATATTTCATGATCAGACAGGAACGGAGAGAAATGCTCTAAAAAGGAACAGAGAAAAAAGATGATAGCAAGCAAGCATACCACACGAAGTTCACGAGAGGGTGAAGGTTCAGTAGATAGATGGAACTCGAACTGAAAAATTCGAATCTCTTGAATAAATACCGAAACAACCTGATATCGTATGAAATCATGTTGAACCAGCCTCCGAATCAATGTGAGTGCAGAGGAGTGTAATCTGTGTAAATTCTAATTCAAATTTTGAAACGCTGGATCACTGAATTTTTTGAGAAAATGAAGCAAGAATTGAATGAAGGAAATTTACGAGTCGCATTTTAGAGGCCCGAAATGCGTCCAAACATTTTTGCTCTAGACATGAGATTCACGATGAGGAGACCGACTGGTCGGCTAATATCACGACCTTGGCGATCAGCGGTGTGATTCACCCAGTGCGAACAACAATAACAAAGAAACGAGCAAGACTGCTTAGTTTCCAAGTGAATCGATAGCCTACGATCCGCTGAACAGGTGCTTCACATGTGACTGGCGAGCAGCACTCGCAGTGATTCATCTGAGGAGAATCGCCTTCATAAAGTGCGCCGCTGTTGAAACTCTGCAGTGTCACCCATAAAACTGAAAACAAATGGTGCGTTTTCGCTGTTGGAACGTTTGATGGAAATTAGGAAAACAGTGAAATAAGGAAGGCAGTTGTGTGTTTTTATTTATAAAAACCGTTATATCTTCGATGGAGAAAACAGTAAGCCGCGGACGAAAGAGACAACAATCACTTAATGAATACAGTCATTTCACCGTACTACAACTTGTTCTGAAAAGCAGCAGTGTTGACGACGGGGTTGAATACGAAGCCTTGTAAGCTAGCTTTATCTTTAGACTACCCCACGGAGAGGAGAGGTAGGAACTAAGCGGAAAGCAAAAAACGACAAAACGGGCTGAGAATCAAGAGGGCTGAACGAACTGAGCAGTAGCTCCATGAGTTGTGTTCAAAAACTTACCTTGTGAATGGATGTTACGCCAAGACGGATGACTCAGCAAGGATGTAACGTGCACAACGCAAAACAACGCGGAAAACGACGAGAATAGGGTGAGTGACTGCAAAACACCTGTTAATTTTTTATGAGTGAGCTACAAAGGTGGAAATATGAGGCGTAAACAATTTGGAGACGATATATGAAAATATAACTTTGAACGGAGATTTTTTATTAGATAAACTGTGAAAGGTATTTTTCTGAACTGAAATTAATTTTTAAAAATCAAGAAATCAAATGAGAAAGATTCTCATGCAGTTGCACCAGTATTTGGATAGACTCGATGAGCTGAAGATTCACCAAACCGGTTTGCCAAGTTTTCTTTAAAGCCATCGCGGCTAAAAATCGCGAGGTCGAATTGCATTTATTGCGGTTAAACATAGTAATTACCTCAACTTTGATATTGCAAACCGTGATGGTTTTTTAAGCATATGCGGAGAATCTAACCGTGCGTGGACTTACGCCAAACAGTTGGCGCAATGTTGGGGTTGTGCAAGAAATGGTCCTATGTTCACATCATGGGTGGTCTTCACCACGAATCTCTTGAAGTGTTGAATGTCCATAGTCTAGAAGACGCTTCGCAAACTATTAGCCTACATTCATTTGCTGCGAAATAATTTATTAGATCGCTTCAAAATTTTTTCCACTTCAACCGATATAAAGTTAACCGCTTCAAATAAGCCGATTTTACAGTAATGCACCTCATCGAACATTTCGTATTTATTTTACACAAAAAGCGAGACGCACCTAACAGAATCTGCAATGGTAGTCAATTTATGCATCAGATCAAACTATTTCTCTATCAGATATACCTAATTTAATAAACAGCTATTGATTGATAATGTGAGAGAATATTCGCTGCAAGTGGAAACCGACCCCACTTTTTCAGGCGGATCATTTGCACTAACAGAAGAATAATTTTTTTGTCGCTGACGTTTCCTACACCATGGAAAAGCAACCGCAAATGTTGGTTTCGCATTCAAAAGCTCACGAAGTCCCACATTTTTCGATTGCCATTTTTTCGCGCCGTATTTTTCGCGAATATGAATCTTTCCTATATAATTACTGGAGTAGAAAAAAACGCGCAATCGAATGGGAGATTTTGTGAGACTTGGAATGCAACTTGATTCAGTCAAATCAGTCTTCTACAGTCTACAAGCATTCAATCATGTCTTTGTGTCTCTCGCAACATCAACCTCGTGGCGTGCAGTAAGAAAAAAATTTGCTTTGTTGCGTAACTTCTGCTTTTAGATCTTCTCACATACTTTTCTCAAGCATCCTGACCTATAAAACACATGAGCTCTGCAGACGATCAGAACTAATGTGCGACTGCGCTCTTTGCGTAAAGCAAAAATCGTGCAGCAACAAAGGAGCAGCAATCTCCATACCATAATCTACAGCATCGACTTGCCAATAAATGTTAAATAGAGAGATTTTGCGCGAGAGGGTACATTATTGGCGCTTTTTGGTGTTCGGTTGCGGTCGACTATAACGTTGTTCGTGTCACTTATTTCTTCTCAGCCCTACTTATGCCAACTAAGAATGTCAGCATGGCGCACCATACAAACTGTTCGCCTATGATGAGAGGAACGTCACTGGACGCGGAGCAGGCAAGGCAAGGCTTGAAGGTAATATGCACTTGACATTTAGAGCACATCATTTTACATGTAACTTCGGAATGACTGAAGCATCCCTGGATAAGATTCACTTACCGCTGAAACATTTACCTTTACTTCTTAAAAAAAATTTCGCAATGTTTCACTGGCAAGTTATTGTTGTAGGAAATTGCTGCTTTATTTCCTCTATACAAACTTAGATGCCAAAGGATGTTCTATGTAGATTTTTTCAGAAAGTAGCAAATTGAATGTTTTCGTATAAGAAGTTGGTTAGTTGCAAAGCTTTTAGCATTGTTATTTGCATTAAATGTTCAAGTGGAGCAATCGAACTATTTGTGAAAATGAGCATAAATTAACCGATCCGATCAAATCGCTTGTTTTATTTGCAGAGAAGAGTGGTTCAGTTCTTGAGAAATTGGGCATTTCTGAATGAAGTGCTATTCAGATTTGTTGCATTTCGCTTCTCTTAGAGAACGGAACTGAGATTAATCACTGAATGTCCGGAAATTTTCAATGCCGCTAGATGCATCTGATTTCTCGCATTTGAAGTTTCAATAAATTGGTAATTTGAGTTGGGATTCTTGCTGTAGCAACAATTTTTTCAGTGACCAAGCCCATAAGTGGCAGTCACATGGCGATATAATACCGTTTGGTAAATATAGTTGCTTCTGTTTCAATTGGCTTCTCCTCTTCTCGTACAGTTTGTGTCAAAGAATTAATTAACTGTCTTGAAATCTCTGCTTTTTTAATAAAGAGATTTCGTGCTACTGAACCTGCTTCTTTGAAGGTACTAGAAAAATACTGTAAGAGGAAATATTGCAACTCTGTGATGACGAGTATGTTAAGTGAGCGTACGGTAAATGCGTTCGACAACGGTGATGGATGTTCGCCACTTACTTCCTTGGGGATTGCGACACAATCCTTTTCGGCGCGAAAAGTGAGCTTCTTCAGGCAGCATTACTTCCATCTAAGCCCGTTTAGCCATCTTCTAGCCACTCAGTACAAAATTTCGTGGGCACTTTTTATATAACTTGGATCCGTTCAAGAAGTCAGCTTACACTCTTTTTCAGTGAAGGTGTGATCTATGCGAAATGAAACCTGAAGTCACGAGGGAAATGATTTAAAAGTGGTTTTGTAATGCTCAAACTTTTGCTCAGTCATATTTCCACACAACAGTAAATATATCTACGTCTAACAAAAATGACCATGCAAGTCGTTGAAAATTGGTAGATGTTTTGACCGCGATGGTTTTCTCTTCAACCTCTCAGTAGCCCATATACACTGAATGTTATGTGAGTAAACTGGCCTCTTCATTCCTTTCTTTCCCCATTTCGCTGCTTGGGTTGAGGAACTCTTCATAGTTCCCCTTCATTCCAACAACTGCTACCTTTTCGTTTCTTTATCATGTGCGTCCTTACCCACATCTCAAACTTGGGTAATTAAATCTCTTTCAATTAATTGGCGCTTAAGTGCAACGATCAACTACATTATGAGATGAATGAAGCAAAACGTATCAATACATGAAATGGTCAAGAGCACTACAGCAAACGAACTGCCGTACCAACGAATACCCAAAACATCTCAGAAAAGGTCATAATTAAATAAACATGTCCACAGATATCGGAATTGAGTTTCGACGGTGTTCAGTTATCTCTCATACACTTCACCGCGAAAATGTCAGCACTGCTAAACGAACACTATAATTTCCAATTTGCCTCAGCCTATCATAGCTTTGTCACTTAGCGTTTTCTAAGTTCGCAAAGCTACATTAAGCTTCTCGAACAGTTACGACAGGAGGCTTATGTGTGTTGATTTAAGGTCTAGCTTATACGGATAAGCTCCCTGAAGAAATATGTTTTCATTCAACCGTCAGAAAGTATGCATGAGTCTAAATACAGCCAACAACTTACGAATTAAGATAAGTGTTCGACCTAGAAAGTTGGTTGAGTTGACAGGCGCTCTCATTTGAGGAATATGGAGAAAAGCAATCTCGTCTAAATCAAATACCCATTCGTTCCCGCTATCAACAATCGGTTGATTTTGCTTCGGCAATGTAGTCTTATCTCTCGCCACTCACCGTAATGCTTGCAGTTGCATTGGTTGGTGATTTTTTTAGTAGAATTTTAAAATATATAGCAATTCAAGATATTGAGTACGTAAATCTTGCTGGAAATCTCTCTTTCGTGGTTTTTTTGTTTTAGAGCGTGGACGAAGTTGTTAGAAAAATTTGGCTAGAAGGAACTTTTTTCGCTGATTCAGCTGTCTGCGCTTAAGTTGGAAGATTATTAGTTTTTCAAGAATTGTCATCTTTTGATGAACATCAAGGACTTTCCGAATTTGCAAGAATGTTGCTTTTCCCGGAATAGCTCTCATGGATCCGATACTTCCATCCCGGGCAGTGGAAATTCACTTTTCTTTTCAAGGCATTGCAGAGCGCATAATAAACTGCATCCTCTTTTATTGCAACAGCTCTACGCGGTCATTTTCGTCTTCTCATAGCCCTTTCCTTTACGGCTGACAGGAGGAAAAAAGAAGTGAAAATTGTTTAGAATAATCCCTGATGAACCTCTCAGGTGAAGAATTAGCAGCCAACAAGTTATATTAGCTCATGAGCTGATAATGAGACTTCATAGCCTAGTGATGCCAAATTTCCTGTTAGATACTTTCGCTCAATATAACCCTGCCTAACCCCAGACAGCTCCTGTTATAGGAAAACTTGGCGTTATCAACTACCATCTTACCAATTGATAAGCGAAAATTGTAATTTAGTGCTGAGGAATCCGTTCTTTTGATTATCCTTGGGGCAGAATAATCCTCATCATCTAATACAATCTCAACTGCATATAATTTAATGCTTATATATCGTCATCATAAGACAGGCCAGATTTCTACCGAGACTGTCGAAATTTCATATTCACGTTTGTCAGGAACAAACAATTCCAATTATGATCAATTGATAAGCTTAGAACTATTCCCTCGGATTCTTTTCCTGTTAGTTCTTACCTCCGTAGTCAATTATTAACGGAACCCCATTAATGTTTACGATACGCTTCTCTATTACCTTGATTAATAAAAAATGTCTGTCTTATTTATGTCAGGAGTAGGTGTTTTCTCATTCGTCATCATGCAGGCAGTCGAGCATTGTTCTTCTTGAGGACATTTCACACATATGATATTTTATGAAATGCAAATGTGGGAATACGATATTCCACTGGAGATGTAAAATGGAATTGATGCAATAATTGAACGACAGGGTTTTATCTGAGCATTCAACGATGAAGAAATTCTGCAAGAAGAGGATTCTTGGCGTCTTTCTTTTGTTTTTGCTTTGTTTCATTGGAGTTCGGAAAGAAACACCAACATAAACAAAACGAACGTAAATGGTGGGAAAGCGAACTCTTTGTCATCTAAATATTTCCCTTGAGAAGACTTTTTTACGGTCTCAATTAGTAATTTGTATCGTTGTGTTCATAAACATTGAGCACAAGAAATTTCTTAGAAAACAGCAGTGCTGAATCAATGCTGATAGAGTATTTAGTGTAAAGCCCGTTGACTATGAAAGTAGAGGAGTTTATTGATGTTTTCAATAACGTCAACTGTTTTAATACTTTTTAAACGGAATTGCTGAATTTCAAAGGACCGCTTATCCACTTTTTTCAACGTGTGTTATCACGAGGCACTTAGTTTCAATCAAATTCTGATACTGCTTGAAGTATTTATTACCTTCCGTTTGAAGCATTATCAATAAGCAAAGAAGTTTTTTCGAAACTCCAGGAAAAATTGACGTGAAAAGAAATCTTCGATACGATTTTTGTGTTCAATGAGTAAGTCACAATCAAGACTTCTTGAGCTTGTTCCCATAACACTTTTGATTTTTCTCAAGTGTCGTTTTTGACAACTGACCTCGTAGCTGTCGGCGTTTTGCTATCGGTTCGATGTCGGCGTTTTGTTGCACTTTATTATGATCTTCTTCTGTCGCATCACAAGTATATTAAACATGTTCATTACATCATTACCAAGCGCTGATTGCTACCGATTCGTGGATGAAATGCCATAAACCAACAATGAACAGTGGCTATGCAGCTGCACTTGGAATTTCGGGACTGACGGACTTCGGGATTTTATTGGGTGAGGGTCTTAAGAATCCTCAGAAAATTTTAGTTTTTATTTCCTCTACAAATGCATCAACCTACGATATCGTTTCAGACTGACTGTTTCGCCGAGTCAACAATCGAAGGAAGATCGTCATCTGTTCCTAGGCGGACGACGTTGTCTTCTAGTCGTTCAGATTCAAATACGTCAACGTTAAACGATGCATTGAAGTAAGTTTTTCGTAGCAACTTCTAACGCAAACAAAACAAAAAAACTTCCTCCATCGAGAAACCGATGGCTTTGCTGTGTTAGTTTACTTTTTATATCCACGATCCCATGTCGATTGCATATCACGTTTATAGCACTGAACATTCGTTGACAACAGTTGGAATATTTTTTTGCTTTGAGATGTGAAGCGAACGTTGTTTCCTTAATATTATTGAAGGAATATCAAGCTATTTTGTATTAGGCATTGTTCGATGCCAAAGCGCTAGTTGACGCCCTTCAACGGATAGCTGCTAAGGATATAAAGATGTCGAACGAAAGGGTTCAAAGCAAGAAAGAGGAATGTATTTGTTTCAGTGTGCTAATATCTGTCATTCAAGGTGCGAAGAAGACTAGAACGGTTTTATTTCATCCAGGATAGAGACATGGGTATCTTTCCGTCTAACAACAGCTCCCCACTTCCATTGTCATCTCACTCAGTCTGCGTAGACGAACTCCTTTATTCTGGTTTTAGTGATCAATGATATGCTTGCTAAACGACTGTTATAAGTAGTGTTGCACAAAATTAGGTATGCTTGCAGATTCAAGACGTCATTCGAGACACAACTCTCATATTTACTAAGAATATTGAAATTTCTTTATCATCGACTGGGTGTGAAGCATATCGTCTTGCCACTACTATTGATCGCCTATGCTCTACTTGGTGGATTGCTGTTTTATCACCTGGAAGCACCAGCTGAGAGACTTCTCACTGAGCAACTAAAACGTGTATGTTCTATCTTACATTTTCTTATGATCAACCGCTTATGCAATGATGCTTGTTAGGTTAGCTGATTGCTTGACTTAGTTGATTTGTTACGTTGGTTGACTGTCTAATTTGGTAACTGCTGGTGGTGATAGGTGACATTTTCAGAAAGCGATAGCACGACACGCTGATTATGCAAAACAATTATTACGCATTATTTCAACTGAGGAATGTCTCTCTTTCGTCGCCGAGTCATCTCGATTCACTGAAGAGACATTAATGAAAGGCATTTATTTTGTTAGTTGGCCGTTTATACATTCGATTAAAAAGTTGCGTTATTTTTGGAATATCTTCCCAAGTCTCACAGTTATCAATGTCATATAATCTACATCGTTTTTCTGCTTTCTTCTTTTATCCCTACCCTCATTTTTTTGACAACAGAGAAAGCTTCTTTTTGCACAGAAAATTTCAATGAACGCAATAGCGTAATGAGTCAACTTGACGCATTTGGTGGCAGGCTGCCGAGTAATTGTCGATTTTCGCGATTCCTAGAAGACATACAACTACAAAGATTTTCCGGCTTCTTCCTTCGTTTTTCCTTTTCTTTTTTCTCGAATTCTTCTTCTGCTTTACACAAAAATCCAGGAAACTTTACTGTTAAAGTCAAAGAAAAACATTTTTCTATTCGCAAACATTTTTAAGGCTCCATAAACATAAAAATAATTAGTTACTGGAAGCGTTTTATATTTTTAGAGAGTTGAAGGAAGCTCATCAGGTAAGCGTTGCCTTAATTCAGATACGTCTTATTTGAGCAGCTGAAGCGAAACTTGCAAGTGGTGAAAGTGGTGAAAAGGATGCTATTGTAGCGGTGAAATTAGCAAAAGCATTGCTTCAGATATCGTGCAACAGAAAGATAAAGCGACTTTTTAAAAAATATGACTGGAGTGCTGGAATAAGTAACGGAGGGACCAATCCGTGGACATGGACCGATTACTGGAATGCTGTTTTCTATTGCAGTACTATTTTTACGACAATTGGTGAAGCGTTTTTTTTCTCGAATGATGCCTCAATAAAAGATGTTCATTTGTGACGGTTTTATTCGAGAAATGCGAAACATCTGAAAAGGCAAAAAAGCACTAAGGAGAAATGGATTCTAAAGGACGATAAAATTCTTCGGGAAAAACGGGATAAATTGTGCGTCTCGTAGTGAGTTGGTGTATCGGTTTGAATTCGGCGTTTAAAGAGGCTTTTATATTCTTATATAACAAGATACATTTTCTAATAGCAAATGCACGTTCTCCTTCGCATACCAGATAATTTCGTTATTTTTGCAAAGATTGTATTATTTCCGAAACTCAACGAAAAATTTCACTCGAGTGATGAAATTTTTCAGGTTATGGGAATATTTGGTGTAGAACATGCAAAGGTCGTATTGCAACAATCTGCTATGCTTTATTCGGGATTCCTTTTATGTTGGTTGTTTTGAATTCATTAGGAAAGGCTATATTTTCGAGCATACAAAATGTGTGGAAATATGCTAGAAGGTATATTTGAATTGTTGTCTGAATGCGTTTTCGTATTCTATTAGCGATGAAAATAGCGGTGCTAATAAAATGCATTTACGCATAATCACAACTTCTATATTTGATTGTATTGGAGGTTTTCCAGCCTTTTTTATGCCGCCAGCAATATAATAATTGTTTTTCGTTATGAGCAATGCGATATTGTGTGTGAGGCCGTCGTTTTTGAAAGATTAGGAAGACGGAATCTCTCAAAACTTCTAGGAGAGACAATTCGCTAACTGCGTTAATCACAAAAAATGTCTTCGCCAGAAAATGTGCTTTTGAGGCAAAATAAGGCTTAGCGGATGCCCTCCTTTCATGCAAACTCTGAAAGCATAGAGCATTGTGTAAGCAGAATTTTTTCCAGCAGTTTGCAAAAGAAGTCGAAATATCTCCAACGTAAGATATTCTTGTGCGCTCGAAGCCTATCAGCCGTCGGTGAAAACAATATCAAAGAAAGGCCAGAAGGAAAGAAAACATGCGAAGATGCGATGGACAAGGTTAACTGCCATCACTTAGGATTGTGTACTTGTTGGTGTTGGTGACGACTTTTTGCCATTTCTATCGATGAAGAGGGAGGCGATTACATTCCAAGTGTTTAGCTATCACTGAAACTTCTACAAAAGTGAATGCATCGACTGAAATCACCTACGGCAGGGTAGTGCTGATGGTTCGGCCCAAATATACGTCCATTTGTAGAGGTCAATCAGCGAAAGCAAGTGCTTTCTGTTGCAATCAGCACTGCAAAATGACCGCCTTCTGGATTTGAGGTGGTGATCGAGGGCACCTACAACAGCACTAGTGAAATCTCGGCAATTTCTCGGTGGCG
>JAARMF010000020.1:198075-216784 GCA_022844705.1 Toxascaris leonina | reverse complement strand
CCCCCCCCCCCCCCCCCCCCCCCCGCTCTCAAAAAGCAGTTGAGAAGAGGCGTGTAGAGATAATGCACATAAAAAATTCCGCATAGAGTACGTGGACAAGAAATCCAAAATGCAAGAATATGAAGATGGAATGGTATATAAATAATGCTATAATTCGGCGAGTATACTATACATCAACATGAGCGAGTGTGCATTTGCAAAATTCAGTGTTGTTAATATTGTTATATTCAGTTAATGTTCTTCGACAACAATGCTGTTTTCGAAACGTTTTCTGTCCATTTGGCACTCGCTATAATATTGGCGTATATTGGATTGTGTTCATTGATGTTTTGTATATGGGAAGAGTGGGATTATTTCACTGCATTTTATTTCTTTTGCATATCGTTGATGACCATTGGACTTGGCGATATAATGCCACAACATCCACGCTATGCATGTGGTTAGTAAGCTTATGATTAATACGGCTATTTTTATGGGTTTATTTCGGCAAAAATATATAGACTTTTGGTGACGCATTATCTATTTTTAAATCTCATACGTAATTTGTGTGGAAATACATGGGTGAGGTGCAATAGTTGTTAATAATTCATTTATACATATCATCGTACAAGTTATAGATACAATTTTGGTTGTGCGCTTAGTGGTTTTGAGGAGAAAGTGTTAGCATGAACCATCTAGTATTAAGGTTTGTCGTCATTGACATTGCCTACGTAACTATATTTTGATCGAATATATACACTAGTCGTTTGAAAAGTTGTTCGCCTCTGAACCGAATAATACGTTTGCTAGAAGGTTAAATGTAAGAGTTGCGGTTAAGGAACTTGAGTTGTGCATTGGAATTACGGTCGTCTTTGGGGCATTAGCTTCGTTTTTGGGTGCTCAGACTGCACTGAAGTGCTAGGACTGTAAGAAAATACTATACCTAAGTACCAGAATTCCAGTGTTTTCTGAACAACTGTGTTGAATGCATTTTCCACTGTGGCCTTAGCAGGTATTTATATGCATTTAGCTTCAGTTTTTTTTGTGTTCTTCATTATCGGCCTATCGCTTGTTTCGATGTGCATTTCAATAATGCAAATGCGAGTTGAGAATAGCTACTTGGCCGCGTTGCAACTTATTGACGAGGAACTCGCCGAATCGATTGCGATAAATCACCAAACTTCCTGCCATCCGTTTTCATCCGAAGTTACTACAGGTGAGATATTAGATGCTCACTTACCAACATCCGCCCACCGCCACTGACTTTGTTCTTCCACCTTATTCGGCAGCTACGTCCATGCTAACAAACAAGTGATCATCTCAAGCCAGATATAGCTTGCTAGCTCATACGGTAGTGACATATGGTAATCTCCAGTTTAGTGATTTTCTATTTTTAACGCATAGCTTACGCGGCAATATTGTATAGTTCATTTAATATTCATCGAGTTATCATATGAAAGAGCTGAATACTTTATTTTGAATGGTGAGCAACTAATGAGTGCAACGATGAGCATATCATCAAAATTTGTCGCGGCAGAAGGCACTTTCAGCGAGGATGCTCAAAAGGTGTCTCAGAGGCGTATTGCTGAATTATGAGACAAATTTTATTGTCCCAACAAGAAACAAAAATTTACCTCACATCACTATGATATTGAAAACATGCTCAAAGAGTATTAAATGTTAATTAGGTACGCAGTGTCAAAACTGCAATAAAAGTGCTGCATTACAGATGGACGGACACTAAATCATTCACCAACCATTTACGCTATTCCTAAGCTGCTTAATTACGGTGACCCAGGATTCGCACATGCCGGCACTTCAAATGAGCGGTCGAGTGAGATCCCGTATGTTCATCTTCGTTTACTCACTCTTAACTAGTTATGAACAACAACACGGCGAATGGCCTTCGCATCACAATATCCGCCACAAGGACCCTAGAGGATAGAGCGTATTTACATTCCACAGTACTACTCTCCTTTGTGGTGGAGTAGTTGGAATAGTTTGCATGACTTTTCTTGTGCAAAACAATCAAATATTGCAACGTGATGCTTTCTTTTCCCGAAATAATGAGATATTTACGAGACGGTCCCCTTCTCACCTTTTCGTATGAAGATCGCATTATTCCTTCTCGCAAGGTGCAGAAATAAATAGTGTTATCAGTGCTTCGTATTTTCCTGCTGCTTCCTAAAGAATTATTTATTTGAGTCGCTTTGCCTTGCTATGTGGAACTTAAGTTTAATTTTCTATACGCCTGAGTTTGTTGAATGCATAGAATCTACTTAATTTCACCAATACAAATGATGCCAAAGTAGAGGCTTGTCGTGAAAACACTTCCACTTGCAAAGGGTGTCATTTCACTATTACTCATTTTTCAACTAAAGCGAATAGTTTCGTCGGATTTAAATTAGCGACCACTATCGGAGAAATGATGGTGAACATTTTTTTTTCTGAAAATGAAATAATTACTAAAAAAAATTGATTGCAGCTTTCTTACATCACCAAATAATAATATCATTGCCAAAAGCTTCTGAAGTGTGATAAAGTGCCATATGCTTAAATCCGACCAAAATTTTGTATTGGGCGGAAAGAATATCGGACATGTCAGATTGTTTCAAATAGGTTTTGCGCACTGACCTTTTTATATACTGCGAAGAAAAAATGTTGAAGAAGTATAGGTGCGCTATCGTCATTGATGGACCGATGCTAAAGTGATTTGTGCCAATTTGTTCTCCTTTCTGCAATATTCTACCTATAGTGTGTTTCGCATTTGTTACTTATGAAGCTGCTGTAATGGCACTTGTGGTTATGCTTATCGGCTATGCCAGCTAATCGTACAAGTAAACAGCGATTGAGGCTTTTTCAAATCAACTGGCGAACTCGAAGAAATTTTTTAACAACTTGATCGTTAATTGATTGAAGTTCATGTGAGTAATTTCAGACGAACACCAATCATTTCGACTGAGATGTTCTATACGGATATGCAGTCAACACCAATACCATCACCAATATTGGGTGTTTTTATGGCATGCAGCGTGAATTCGAAACAACGTCGTACCTCACTAAATAGCAAGGTCGCGTCACCGAGTGATCGACGTCATGCAAAGAGACAACTTTCAACTGGTTGCTCTTTTCATTAGTGATATTGTCTATGTGTGCTTTTGCATCTGTAAAATTTGTGGTTATTTTCTTTCGAATACGTGCAGCAAAAGAATGAATTTAGTTCCTCACTCAGCTGTTTATTCGCCGAATGCGTTGAACATACTTCAAGTAGTCTTATGCGATTTTCGGACGAATGCGCCACATGACGTATTCACTCGAAACGGCATACGTACGTACTAGGGAACTGCTTTGAAAAAGGCGTATTATAAAAAAAATCATTATCATTGATATCCGTCGCTATAATACCATTATTTTTCCCAAAGTATTATGATTTCATTTCCGACAGCATCATATGAAACTGCTGGACAATGAGGCTTAGAATAAGCAAAAGTTGGCATTCACCCGTTCGTTATGCGAAGCTCGAAATCCAGAGTTTGGCATTCGTTAGATATAATACTCAAATTATGGAAGCTTTCATCACCTTATGCGAGAAAGCAAAAGAGCTATCAAAGCAGTCAAAAGTTTGGTAAGTGGTTCGCCTACGCTTAACACTTGCCTATGCAGATGTTGGAAAGCTGCAAAAAGAAAATGTGGTAGCCATGACCACCACTTTCACTTGAGATATTTGTGTTTTTTGCAGGATCGGAATGTCATTTTGTCTGCTCATCCTCACCACTTCAAAATAAGGCGATCGCAAATTCTGGTGGAAGTATGCAGCGTCAATTTTCTGTCAGCGATCTTAATGTTATAACTGAGGATGATACGCATGGTTGGCATTTTTTAAAATATAGGATACAAATGTAAAGGCAGCTGTAGTTTCTTCGATTCCCTTATCGATGTAGTTGACAACCATGCCCACGCATGCCTGTTGCGACCAGATTTTTCGAACGCTTAGTGGTCACCCTTCTGGCGATCGGTTATGAAGTCAGCCAGGAGTCGAACCCTGGTCTCTTCATTAATCGGGCGAAGACTTCGCTTACATCTTTAATATGTCATCATACTTAAAGAAATCGAAGTATTTCAAGCACCTGCTCGAAATCGAAGAAAGGAACTCCACATGGACATGTGTTTGTTCACATAATGTTTTCCTTACAAAAACTTCTTATTGTTTGACGTTGTATGTGGATGGTTTTCTTCTTCGGACTTGGTTTTTTTTGTAGGATCATGGGAATGAACAGCATCTGTCGAATCCTCTCAAACGGCGCTGGTTGAATTCTGACACTGGCTACCTGACACTTGTTTCAAGGAACTTTTTGATCGGGTTATGCTCGGATGATTGGAAATGAAGTTCGTTTTAGCTCGGTATTTCGGCCTCGATCGAAATTCGGTTGCAGTTTTGCATCTCTCGGGTGTAGTCGAAATTCCGTTACACTCAAAAACCATGGGGCGATCATGGCCCCAAATTTTGGAAACTCGTTCGATTTCAACCGAGTTTGTTTTCGCCTGAACGTCTATCGCTGTCCTACTCAAGAAGTTCCGTCGGTGGCGAAAACTGTGAAAAACGCGGTGAAATGTGCAACTTGGTGAGCATTAAAGTTCGTTAAAATCAACTCACTGAAGTTGTACAATATCACATACTCCCGCTAATCCTATCAAATATAAGTATCACTAATTCTCAATAGCGATTATATACCGGCGGCTAGCATTCAGACCAGTATCTCATGCCGTCGGGCTCCCCTCAGTGGATGGATGCCTCTTCCGCTCATAAGCAGTTCCTTACTTACCAGCACAACGACTCCTTTTTTCCTCCTTTCACTTCCCGTTTACCGCTTTTCCTCTGCGTACTACTTCAATATACAATACATGCCAATGGGAAATGATAAGAAAGCCTGAATAAACAACATATTTCAATTCGTAGTCGAATGTTGTACATTCGTTTTTCAAGCTGAAAAGTTGCAATGTAGTTCGGCTCAGAACAGCCGCAAAAAATATGCTCAAAATTTAGAGTGTGAAATTGGTACCCTCACCTCGCCGTCGAAGGGAGAATTGCAACAGAGGTGGGAGAAGCTCATTGTTCCCTGCTCCCTCCCTTCTCCCCATAATCAGAGGGTAATGATATGGAAAGCGCGGTGTATGCTGATAAGTCAGCGAAGTGGCCCAACAAGAACTTCGCTAATCGAAAGATGTACAGTACGTCGGGAAAGAAGTCCAGACGCGTAATAACTCATGCACTGATGTGTCACTGATCCGTCGCTATTGGATGTAGACTCACTTGGTTGTCCGCTTAACGGACTGAAGTGGCCATGGGGTAAATGAAGCGCAATGTTGTGCGGCAATTAGATGTCATTTTTTTTTCTCATTTCGCAGAGCCGGTAGGTGAAGTACGTAAGCGAAGGCCTCGGCAAAGTTCTCCTTACAAAGCGTGATATCTATCCATTCATGTGAGTAAACAAGAGCACTCTCATTGATTCTGGCTAATGTTGTGCAGCAAGCCCTTCGACACTATTTCCAATATGTTAAGTGAACGACGATGGTAACTGCACAGAAGAGAGTGCCATCATTGTTTTGCTACAAGCTTACCGAAGAAGCGACCGGCATTAGCTTTCTATACGGCACATTATATCACGTATTGTACTCTTGTGCTTGGGGGTTTTTATGGATACCGGCCTTGTCTATAAGTCCGCACAGCCAACCGCAGCACAAAAAAATATAGTGCACCCGGTGTCTGATGTATGACCGCCAGGCGGGGAATTTCAGGAGCGATAAGCCAGCTTCTGCTATCCGTCCAGTCCCCAAACATTTCACTGAGGATTTCTTTTCCAGAAGCCGTCTTCTAGAGCTCATGCCCGCTTTAATGGTTACTGCTTTAGTTCTGTTATACTAACTATGTGAGTACTTGATGACAAAATTCCTATGAATGTCGAAATTGCTACGAAGATGTTAAACAGACTGCCAACACTCGATTAGTCCTATATTGCACAAAGCACCACTTGCCACCTATCTCTGTCTGCCTATATGCCACCTATGTCATTGCAAAGATGTAACGGCCTTGTAAAGGAGGAGCTAATTGAGTTTGTGAACATATGACTTCAAGTATAAAATGTCAGTTTAAAAAACCATTTCTATCGCTTCCTGCTGCAACACACGAAAATCGTTTTGTGTCGTGCAGAATAATCAAAGTGCGTTCACATCATTTATTGAACACTGATGGACAATGACTATGAAACTCAGCACTTCTGTCGTAGCACGCTAGTCGCACTCGTTTGAGATCCAGACCAGTGGACGCAAAGTTGAATGGCGTATAGACAAAACTTTTGCGATTAACAGCTATCAGGAAATACCATTTAAACTGCAGACAAAAACAAAAGAAATCAAACGATAAAGCAACACTGAGAAAATCTGAGGAAACAGCAAGCGCAGGCACAACTCCAAATACAGTGGGTGCTTGTGTCGTCATAAAGTATCAATAGGTGCAAAAGCACTGGCAAGCATCACGAGTGAGAGGAAGGGAGATGGGAAAGAGAGAGGCATCTTCTCCCACTGCTTGAAATTGGCCCATTTCTTCATCAGTTTGCCTCTGCACTTACTTCACTTGGCTAAGTAGGTGGACTCTCTTTCACTCGTGGAAATTTTCCGAACGACGTCAATGTTGGACTCAAAAAGTACAGCACAACATGCCAGGCCGCATTGCCAACTCGAACTTCCCCGTAACACAAACAAATGAATTGTGAATGATATTGGCATACTAAAATAGCTGAATGGAACACCGAAAATGTTAAGAAAAAACATCGGAAAGCACACTTTCTGCATGGTTAACTCGAAAATAAACTCTTTGAGACGACCGTGATGCGTTGATGCCCTATTCACTCCGTTCGCCATTTCCTCTGCATATCTTAACGTTCTTTCCGTTAACTCGACAATCTTCCACAAGCGAAGCACTAAAAATAATTTGAGATACTGTTTCTCAATGCTAAACGAAGCACCTCTCAAAGTGAAGGGACGAGCATGCTCAACAGTACTGCAAACGACAATCAATATGATGGCACTGCGGCTTAAAAACAATGAAACAATACCGGAAAGAAGTGATTTGAGCAAACAGGTGGGTCCTACTGCAGCAATAACAATTTACTTACAGTTTTCTGAGGTTCACATACCTACTTTCCAAAGCCGACAAAGCGCAACACTTTCATGATGAAAGACATTAAGCCCTAAATTGCTAAACGATAGAAACATACACTTTCTTTATTTTGAGAGCCTTATTCCTGATTGTTTTAGTAGTCTCTATACTTACCCATCTAACGCGCGAAGGTTATATCACCGCACTCTTTTCTCTCCACGTCACTATCCTCCTCTTCCTTATCTTATTAGTATCGGTAAAACACCTACCACTGCCAGCTACTTCAGCGAAGTAGCTGCACTGTTAAAATTTCTATTTCCGACCATAACAATACAAAAACTGGCTCGACCACATACGACACTAATAAGAACTGCTATCCCTCTAGATTCATTGTTCAATGCACATTTAGTGTTCGGAAGACTAAATGACATTTTTTTCCCTTTGAAAGATATGAAGAACATGCAAGCAAATGAAAAACACCATGCGAAGTTTCAACGCACTCTCCGTCTAGTTCATTTTCGTATCCACTTCAGCATCCATGCCATATAGCAATATTTGAGGTATATAAAAACCAAATTCTTCATCAAATGATTTTGAACGACTCATCGCTTATCCATTACTAATAAGTAGCAATTCGATGTAACACGACTGTTTATAGGCAGTAAACGCACCAACAGTATCTACGGTGACAAGAAAGACGAACCACGGAAGCAATCTGCAATGAAAGCCCAACAGCACAAAGACATGGCAGTTGACGATTTCTATAACGATAATCTAGGAATTCAAACCGCTCCTAAATCAACTCTCAAAAAGGTTTAATTTTTCTTCGTACAGTGAGCGCGTTTCATGGATACAGGAAGGTTCGCAATCCAAGTTTAGCAATCCATTTTCGTTAACCCAATCGAGTAGTTGAACTGACCATCAAATCACGCATTCTTCGGCTTCCCGACAAACTTGTGGAAACGGCATCGTCAGATGGAAACTGAGCAGTAATATTCCCGAGAATGCTTTTTGTAACCCCTTCCAAGAATGAGATTAAAGATGCATAGCCCCATTCAACTTCCATGTACTGTGGTGTGAAATTTTGGCAATTCCATGCTTCCGTTTCGCAATCACTATGCCGAATTTCGCTCCTTAGTCAAACTTAAGCGCTTTAGAAATGACTCTAGCTTCGAAGATTCCTACCGAGACTGTTAGAAAAGCAGACAGATGCAAGTTTTGCAAAAGCAAACTTATATAGGAAAGAGTATGGAAGAGTACAAAATGATCCCAAATAAAAATAACAGCAACAACAACATATTCCCAACTACTAAAATACATTTGTTGGCTTCGCGATGTGCAGATGCTGCAAACCACTGCAATATAGTGTCCGTCTGATTGAAGCTTTTCTGGGAAAGGAAGAAGAAGAGTGGAAGGAAAGAGGAAGAGACGAGATTTGCATGAGGTCAGTGGCAAGCACGGAATATTTGAAAATACACTGATATTGTGGTGGCAAACCCAAGTATCCTTGCCGTTCCTCAATGATGTGATGTGATTTCCCAATGCCCCATCTAGATATATTTCGCAAAAACAAAATGAGAACAAAAAGGACAGAAAAGGTAGGAAATTTGAAATTGTAAAAAAAAGACCGCTAGAAGAAAGAAAAAAAGGTTGCCATAATTCGAGATAGAACGAAAGGATTACTCTCATTACATTATATGATGGCAGTCATTTGATTATTAACGATGCTTATGGATTTGTTCAGATGGTCGATTCTTAGCACAGCATATTCCTACTCAGCTGAACTCATGAACATTTGAAAGCATGTTTATTTCTCAAGCATCCTCTTTAGTCATTTCGTTCGCTTCCCACAACTCCCCAACTTGATTCCTCTTCGAACGAACAATTCACCGGAAACAAACCACACCTCGGTGGCTTACCGATTTCATTTTTAAAATACAACTTACAAAGCGATGAATTTATTGAACATACTCGAAGACAACGCTGAACCGACACCTCTCTGGACTACCTTTATTTTGATTACCGCCATTGAACGCTTTGCTGGTTATGCAAATAATGATCAGTCTCTTCGGTGGTATATTATGTCAATTCCGCATACCTATGAAACCTCATTTTAGACTTTCAGTTGTAACCAACGATCACATGAATTATCTCACCTATCTAGGCCACTAGCGGCCTTTAGAAGAAACGAGACATTCCTAATTAAACGACCGCTGTAGATCTGCAATAACAGACAATAAGCGAAACTCTTGTGGAAATACGACAATAACGGCACTATCTGAATACCCCCTCTACGAATTATTTTCAGTGCATTAACTATATGTCTAACCGCAATGCAAAAACTCATTTGCAGAATTATAATAGCGGCATAAAAGATGCAAAATAAATTACAGAATTCGCGGTGAGCCTTCACAGGGTGCTCAACGATTTGTTCCGCCAGCTGTTTTCTCGGTCATTTCAACAGCGAAACTCAGCTCAACACAAAATCAAAAAAAAAAACGGCAACATAATGAATGTTCAAAGAATTCTCAAAACGATCAACAAGCATCGGAAACAATTTCCATACATTTAAATCACAGGTACTGCTCTCAAAAATGCGACTACAGAAGAACGATAAAGCAAGCATGCTTCTAGAGACCATCGATGCAAGTGCACGATTCAACGTTGGCAGACTTGTAGCTGAACAAACTCAAATCTGCAAGCTCACATTTGCAGAGACAACCACTTGCCGCACATTCCTCGTGTTTCGCAAACCAATGCCACAAGTGCGACATGTGTCCTCCATGACGGCATCTCTGTAAATGATGCCGACATTACCATGCTAGAACGCTAAAAAAATTTTCCGATAAGTATACGGTTCTTTTCGGCAAAAATCGATCCTTATTTCGGCAAATTTTCTGCTAGCTTTGAATCAGATTGAAATTCACTGGCGAAAAAAAGATCATTTGTTTGCGTTTGCATAAATATGCAAAAATGAGTTTAGTTCAACTTTGTAAATTCACATTCACTTAATCTAGTATAATGCAAATCGACAAAAATCATCGACCAATATTACTTTATGTTCATCGTAAACGTTTGTAAGGTCCGTCTATCCATGAAGTCGTGCTTCTGTAAGCGATATACGCCACTCTTTCTGCACGTACGAAAATTTCGGTTGAAGTTTCGAGGATAGAAACTGACAAACTTTTATCTTGCGCTATTGGATGACACGCCAAATCAAATTTCTTTTCATAATGAGGTCATTACTTATAGATTATACGCGTTCCGAGCCACCATAAAGTACGCAAGACCAGCTTTTGCAATCGAAAAACGAACTTCCCCTACAGAGCTAAACAACACATCATGCCAGCCTCCCTACCACTCATTCGCTCTTCCCATGCACATATGCGCTACGAGTGAATCACCTGACACCACGTGAACCACGACGAAAGAGCTCCCAGAGTTGAGCATTCAGAAGGCGTGAGGGTTCCCATATGGCGACGGCAAAGAACACACTTCGGAAGAGGTTTGAAGCACTGCTGACATGCGACGTCACGAGTGCTCAATAACACAGCAGCGTTCACCGACTTCGTCGACTTGGAGGAGCCCATCGAACACCTAACGGAAGACACAGTAAATCTAACTGATACCAAAGCTCGCTGATCCTAGTGTCAAGAGACGGATTCCATTGGCAGTGCAGATACAGAATGCAAGTGTACTCAAACTCCTGACCGATGTAAAGAGGGGGGGGGGGGAGGGGGGAGGGTGTCCAGATTCAAATGAAAACCTAGTGATGAGCGAAGGCATTTTTGAATGTTTAAAAAAACATTTTTTGCCCTCTATTACAAAATCAAAGCAAATATCTTAGTAACTGTGGAGTGGATCCCCTACAAAGAATAACAACCGATGTCTTAGTGAGACCCGCAAGCAAAACGTATGTGATAATGAAAGAGATTACTAAATCCCCAGGGCACTCAAAATGCTGCGTTCCAGCACTTGAATGGGTTTTGCTTGCAGCACGGATTGCAACCTCAGCGCACTGATTAGGTTCTACTCTGCAATTGAATAAACGCTCTTATCCTTGTGATCTGCTATTTCATGTCAGTTACTATGAAACGATGCACGTCTTCCTCTGAAGCATGGGACGTGGCAAGGTTTTGTGCTATTGAAGTTGCACTTCTGATAATTCTTGTGGCACAACTACTTTATTTGCAACGTACCATATAACATAGTTTCGGTTGAAACAGTAAGGCTGTTTCTATTAAGATACAACTTTAATTGTTTTTGCTACACGGAAGCTTGTCCAATAAGAATCTTCCAGTTATAGAAGCGCAACTAAAAGAATTAGGGATGCACATCGCTGCGGTGAAATGCGATGTTGTTTATGCCCGACTCAGCAGGTTGTTCTGAGAATTTGGGGTTCTCACATTCTCTTGTACTTATGATCACCGTACAAATACAATTAAGCTGTTGTCTTCTATTAGTCTGTTTTTCGCAAGTATAAGGGAGCTGAGAACGAGGCATAATGTAGGTATATCCTAACGGGAATCAGATGTTGTGTAACACAGTCTAGCTTCCGACGAAGATACATGCAGTGAAGTTGCGCGCTGGAAGAATAATATTAGGTATCTGAAGTGGTAGCATAAAAATTATAGACCGAACGACAGTTGATTAGGGTACACGTGGTCTAAAAGTTCCTACAAATAGCATAGTAGGTAAAGCTGCCAGCATACAGGAGTTCAAAAATTACCATTACATCAATATATCCGATTTTACAAGGGTTGAAGAGGTTCTTCGGCGCCCTGAGCTAGTAATACTTTTAGTAACTGGACCGCGGATAGGTTTCTTTGTGTTCACTACTTGTAATTTCCATTATGTTTGGCAAATCATTCAGAAAATTGGCACCTAAGCGACTCCACTGCATAAACCTCACACTACAAGTTAACCATCTTTCACGTACTTCATAAATGACATCCCTCGAAGAAGGTTAAAAGGCTGATGACATATAGCAGACCCAAAGTCTTGCTAAAATCGTTGAAAGAGCTTCTGCCGAAAGTTAATGCATAAATGAAAAGCCACTGTTCATTTCTTGCTTCGGCCCCAATAACAGCCTTAGGTGAATTTCACAGGGATTTTAATGGTTTTAGAGAAGCAAGCAGATGCAGTAATCAAATATTTCACGCCATGCCTTTCACATGAAAATGACAGAACATATGACCTAACAATCAAAACTTGTCCATAGCGTTCACTGTTTGAAAATTTTTACAAAGGCATCTAGCAGTGTGAACTGTGTCCTCGAATGTTTAAAAAAATATATCTATGCAAAGCATCCATAAATCATCGATAGACGAAAACTAAAATAAATAGATTTAAAGATACAACAATAAACTCACGATGAATTACATGTGGCTACTCTGTTCGTCGAAACAAGCAATGTCGATGTGAGTGGAACTGCCAGCTCTGGCTTCTCGAGTGTTACAGGACGCGCACAGAATTGACAGCACACTTCTGCCTCAAATTATTCCTTCTTTCAGAAATATTCAACTATCGACTATGATTTAAAAATGCATCAAGTTAAACAATATGAGGTATCATAGAATCAACCTTCGACGCCAAAATATGTAAGAAAAATCATCGTGATTTAGTTCAGATGCCGGGTGACACCCCACTCCTTCAGTGAAGGTATGTGTAGTTCCTCCGAACGGAATACGGAAAATAAGCAATAGATTTGCCTTTGCTGAGGATATATAGGTAATTGGCTATATATGCTGTCGATACAGACAATCAAGTTGAACACCGCTAATCATCTGCACAAAAAATCCCACATCTCGTTAGGTACTGGCTAACAGGAGAATCCCCCGAATTATTATAATGCAACAACATTCCTCAGCACAAAAACGTCGTTTGAAAGGTCAAAATTTAATCTTTGAATGCTTTAAACGACAGAACAATCACCTCGGCTCTATCGTCACTTGGCTTCCCCAGTGCGATCTCCAAATCGGAAGTCCTCATAGAAGGCCATACGTTCACCTCCGGAAGATCTTGTTCTGTCTCCGTGTTACTCCATTCGTATATTTTCTTCCATTGTAGTAAACAGTCCAAGCGCGCCCTTTGCTTCCATAAAGTCCACATGTTTAGCATTTCCAGGTAAGCCTGCACACAACAGTAACTTTGCATCACATATTTCCTCCTGAAACGGCATCTTACTCTACTATTAGTGAATTCATCAGGGCACAAGCAATTGCAGACATGCAAGAAGGCTAGCCTCTCACCAATCTCCGCTTCGTTTTCTCATAAATCCGATGCGAGAGGTGGGTAATGAAATAATGAAGTAAAATAACCTTCTGATATGGCAAGTGAGTTTAGATGGTCAATTTGGTTTAGTATCACCTCACATTCTCGACAATATATACCTTCTAGTTGGGATGGTAAGCCAATAGATCAGAAGCATGGAAAACTCGTCGATAACAGCTCGCATTTACATGCAGATTTCTTTGATGAGGCCCGTTGGTTGATCCGAAGCGAGAATGAAAGAGTGAGCCAAGGTGACAAGACAAGCAAAATGAATATTTAATCACTTTGGTTGACTTCCCTCAACTGTTGGTAGGAGCAATTCTCCAACGTGTTTACACAAGCATAGCAACGCTTCACAGCTTCCTTGGCTAAGCATACGATATATGCGCTTCCCACAATGACCATTGGCCAAGAAATGTCACTCTTATATTCCGCAAACGCGTTTTTTTTGACGAACACAAGTGACAGCATTATGAAAGGAATATCAAACGACTTTGGAAATCTCTTCTACCACCTGGCACTACTCGAATGATACTCCACAGTACAGAAACGTAGATATAAAAGATGAAAACAGAAAATGCACGAACGGATGAGCAGAACTGTCGTTTGTTACATCATCTGAGGAACCTTGCTGCTCGAATTCATCGTGTCCTGATTCATCGGATACCGGAATAACTGGCCTTGGTAACACCGGAGCAAAGCAGTGACCCGTGATAAGTAAAACGGTTGCTGTTTGAATATCGCCCGTGTCATTAACATATCTTTAAAATTCAAGAGATTAGCGATGAATCAATATAAGTGCTTTTCGGTATCTCACATATCATACTACCCTCTTCCAATTCGGCTGTTATGCACCCTACGAGAATATTGCTTAAAAACAGTTATTACTTTAATACAAACATTAATATTGCTAAATAGAGACAGCTGGGTGAAATTAAACAATTGCATGACTTACTCGCTTAATAGCTGATGGGTTTCCCACTGCTGACTTAGGCCTGTGATGAACAATCCAGACAGTCGCCGATAGAGATTAGTACCATTGAAGAGCGCTTTGATCGATTTGATAAAGAACTGGTCATTGAAGTGTATCGCTGCGAAAGCAATTCGATCTTCCAGTGGTACCCTCTGCAGATTCACATCACCTTTAATATGTTTACTTCTCAATAGACTGGCGATTCATCTCCCACCTGAACATAACTGAGGCTGGTGAAGATGGCATGGAGATAGGGTAATGCATAACAGAGCTGCGTACTCATTCTATTTTGGTATTTTATTTTGCTATTTATCTTTTGTAGGTGTCTCTCTGCTGATGAAGTAAACGAACCAGAAATGCTTATTCAGAATGCTGAGAGTGGAACTCCCGATGCGGAGGGCCCCTTTGTGCATATTACGTTCATGTACTAAGATATGCAGAACGAAATTATTTGCCACAGGATGAAAAGACATGAAGCACTTTCTTATCAGGCCTGACGCACGAGATGTGATCAATCGATTAACAAAGATGTAAACGCGCGTGGAAATACAACGGCCAATATGTGATCCACATAACACATACCACAACGTCGGTATACCGCAGTACCCTTCAGAATAAGGCGATATCGAACATGTCCTTAAATTTTAAGTAAAGCTCATGGGTTTTGCTCCAGAAAGCGAAAAAGACTGCAGGAACGTTCTTGCTGAATGCCGTGGGCTTACCTCTAGTCGAAGAATCTGATGCTGGTCCGTATAGTTGTCACAGCGAGCATTGAGGAACGCTAATATCATAGTGAAATACGGATCTTTAACCACTTTCTTCAGCTTCTCTGATATCGGCTTCCTGTACATTAAACACAATACGCAAACCACACAAATCATAAGACAGTCTCTTTTCTATAGGCCACGTATAAACAGTCTTACACAAACACACACATGTACAGCGATCGAGATATTTATGATTCAAAAAACCGCAAACATGCATGAATTAAAATTTAATCAAAACGAAGGAAAACGATGAGATGAAGTGACCAACGCGAAACGAAACGAACAAATTCTTTGAAAGATATTTCTGCGATAACCAACTTACCTTCATAAAAAGAATGCAGAAAAAGTGGACAACCTCTCATGTGTTGCATAATATCTTAGAGGATAGAAAACTAGGTGTTGTGTCGTAGAACAGTGGAAAGCTTATCAGAACGGTAAGCTTGCTCAAATAATGACTGGTGGATAAGCTGAGACGAAAAACAATGCATATTTAAAACATGGAACAATGAAAAATTAGAATGCTGCGTTTTACTCTTCAATATCTTGACTCTCAAAATTTGCACCGCTTTTCTTGACGTGGAGAACGAGGAGAGATGGAAGCTTTTTTTTTTAAATCATTCTAAGACGTTGGGGATTCATTCAAGAGACCCCGATAAGATTTACGGGCGTTTCGGTAGATGCGATTCTTAAGTAGTTGACAACCATCAAACGAATTAAGGCAGCCGATTTCGATTGCCGAAGTGTATCGGAAAAAGTAATTTCGTGTAGTTTCACGATAACCTTCGATTATTTGCGAGTGGCCAAAAGGTTTGGAAAGTTTTATCGTCAAACCTGCTACGGACGTTTCTCGAAAATCGGATGCAGATAGCGCAGCCTTCTTCCATCCCCCCCCCCNCCCCCCCCCCCCCCCCCCCCCACCCCTCCCTCCCATTTATGGCCGTTAGAGGAAGAGATATAGGAGAATTGGAGTTTATAGTAGACAACATCCAAAGCAACTTACCAGTGCTCTGAGACACCTCTATAGTGAATGACGGCATCATAGAATTTCTCGATTTCATCTCTTCCTTTATCATTTGAGAGCTTTGCCGCCTCAATCATCTCCAACAATATCTGAAATATTCGACATTCAATCATCTCATGATCATCTCACATGTGAAGCTGCCGATGCTATACATCCGAAAGCAGTTAATATTTCATCGTAGGCAACGGTCTTAAAACTCCTGCGTTGCTTTCAGCTATGCCCTCAATTTTTATTCGCCTATCACGCGGCCTCTAGCAGGGACTAATGGCTGTGGCTACAAGAGACCAACTGGAAGCTTCCGGGTTTAGGCGAGGTATTTTCTTAAATATTGGGAACTCAGCAGGGCCACCAGACCTTTCGCATTTCATCCCTGACCTTCAGTGGTAACCAGCCACGATTCACTTCGAACGGTGCAGTTGCAGCGCTGATGAATCGTACGAAGACCAGTCACCCTCCCCAAACGACTACCGTCTCGTACTTTAGACAACACTTCAAACCTCCGCCCATTCATCTTCACTATTCTTGAAATTTTTGCAATCCACGATGTCATCACGACCTCTGTTGTGCTCTTCGAAATCTGTTTTCTCGTTTCTAAATTACAATCACATTCGAATTCTGAATGGCGGTGACAGTTCAGATGATGGAAATATATTAAAAAATGCAACATGCGCAGCATAAATTTTTGCATAAAATTTCGTCCATCAGAGACCCACCAGCTGCAAAAAAGACAACTGAAACAATGTCATGACGACTGAATCTTTACGGCTGAATCCTAGCAAAGAACAAAACCTAATAACAAAGTGACAAGGAAGAGTGCTGGAGTCATGGGTCATTTTAAACCGCCATCCGCGCTCTTCAAAACCTATATCTGTATTTTTCTGAGTTGAAAATACGGCAGAAGCAAATAAACCAATCAACATATGCAGACCATCCCCCCACAAAACCGCATATAAGTGGATTACATGAAAAAGCACAGCAAAAGATCAGCAACCTTTTTCATTCTGCCAGTATGACCTGTGAAAACTGCAGCAGCGACTGCGCGACTTTGTGTCATCCTGAAAGAGAACAACATCAAATAGCTAAAATAGATACTGATACATATATGACTCGAGTGAATCCTGCGCATAGCCGATTAAAACGGTACTTCAGAATTTTGCTTATCATCGTCTACATTACATTCTACTTATTAAAGATATGTATGTACCCTACTTTCAATCCAAGTATCTAAAAGCTAAAACCTGAGAGATCATTTCCAACAAATTCTCTCCTGCTACCAGTGAGTTGCAGCTGAATGCGTAAACATTGAGCGGTAATGCTTCAACTGAAAGTGAATTAGAATGCCCAGCAGAATTCGAATGGTCACGTTTCACAGCCGACTTTATTATCAAACTAGAAAAAATGCCATCAACACCTTGTACAGATCTAACGCCAAACTCAGCTTAGTAAAGAGTAACACCTGGACTGTATAAAGCTTTGAAGCTTTGATCATACCACGATTACTTCGAACAGTTAAGAAAGTAAAATTATCGAAAATTGTGAGGATCCACTTCCGATGATCTAAGCTATGGACCGACACATTTGACCCGCTCTGAATTTAATTTAAAACGCTTTCCACAAAAAATTATGTGGTTAGTACGCGTCTTCTTTCCATACTCTTTCACATCGGCGGAGTCACGTTCTGTCTACTATACTTTTGCCTCAAAGGGTCGTGTTCTCTACTGTTTCTCGCTCAGTTCTTCACAATGCCCCGTAAATCACTTCGTACTGGTATGTGCAGAACTTGTTAATTCTTTGGCCGCATCCGCACCCAAAGATGCCGTCCACCGTTCAAGTTCGCCGTTATGAATTAAAATTATGATATATTGTGTTGATTTGGCGCAGTGCTTTGGCAAGAAACAGCTCCGATCGAGCTAATAAGCGGTTCCCATGCGAAAAGCAATCACCGAGATGAAGAAGCAAAATCACCGAGCAGAACGTGTTAATGCATATACAAGCATCCACCACCCGCCAACCAACCGAATACTACTGCCGAATCAGAAACGCCTTCATCCACTATCGCGCTCATGGTTCTTTCTGTACAAAAGTAGGCGGTGACAGCAATGCAGGTCAATTTAAGCTTGTTGCACATCATGCATACATGCCAACACATTCTGAAGCATCGAATAAAAGCAGAGAGGTTTTAAGCCATCTAAGACAATCGAATGAGACATAAGTTTATAGGAACCTCGAAAAAAACTTACCTATGTGATACAACAGGAGATTATGTTTCATCCGTATGTGGCAAATCAAACTCTCGATTTCTGCTATTGAAGAGTGGAAAGTTGATTGCGAAATAGGCTCTTATTTAGGTTGCGCTACCTATTCTCTCAGACAGTTAGAACTAAGGGCGTTTATTCAAGGAGAACTATTTATTCAAAAAAGGTTTAATTTGCGGTTTCACAATATATACGGACCTAGCGTGTATACACGCCTACGCCAACGTGCATATATATATATATATATATATATATATATATATATATATATATATATATATCACA
>JAARMF010000020.1:168592-197844 GCA_022844705.1 Toxascaris leonina | reverse complement strand
ATATATATATATATGTATATATATATATATATATATATATATATATATATATATATATGTCACAAGAACATGTACGCATGGTCAAAAGTGCGTAGCAGACGACGGGGCAAGAACTGAAGGTAAATGTGTGCAAAACAAAGCGGTTGTTGCAACTGAAAAGGTAACGCCTGCAGATAAAAAAATACCTCTCTAAGGCGTTTTCATCAATAAATACATCCAGTCGAGGAATATCGTCGAAAGGAGGCCACCCACACAAACGAAGCACTCGATCTCTTTCTTTGCCTTTGTACACCTAAATTCAACACCATCAATGAGACTCTACAAACATCTACCCTAAAATATGAAGTGAGGAGCAAAATTAAAAAATATCTAGTGCCTCGACCTGCTGTCCTTCCGCCGTGAGAACAATCTTCTAGCGAGAAAATTACAACCGCGTCTATGTACATCTCCCTGATAATCTTCAAATCGATGAAGCTGTGCTATTTTAGTTTGAAGGTTGCACCGTCAACATAAATAATAGCAGATTTTCGACGCTATTAACTCAGAACATTGTAACATTCCCTCTCAACAGAATCGCACATTTTCCTCGTAACGTAGTCCGTTGACAGCGCAATCAATCAGACTGTTCAGACAACGACATATAGCCATAATCTCATACACCCAAACGAGTTGAGCAATACGGCAGCACCAGATTTGGGACCTTTGAGCACTTTTTCAATCAACGCATTCCTTCCAATCTCCGACCGCCAACTATTCCTAGTCAGCCATTGAAATAGAAAATCATCCAATACTTGAATTCCCCTCGCTTTACCTATTCAAGCAGAACAATCCGGTAGCCCCAATAGCGTCACGCAATTACTAAATTTTCCTAGACGTTGCAAATGCCGCTCACTCTCATCAAAAAATTCACTTGTTTCTTGGTCGATCGAAGTTCATGGGATCAGCAGTTAGCGATTATCAACGAAATGCGTAGATGGCTTCCAAGGGACGCATAAAGTAAACGTATCGAACAAAAAAACGAAACACAGTTGAGTGATCTCAGGTAGCAGCACATCGAAAATACAGTACTCACACACATGTAGAAGGGTTAATAAAGTGCCGTCATGATCTTTCACAGTAGTCGCAACATCCGACGTGTATAACAGCAACATTCATTTTTTAAGAAATCGCTTTTCACTTAAAGCTCTGATGTGCAGCAGCTGCTTCCGACTCTCCTCCAGCCTCCCCATCTTCCCAGTATTCATCAACGTATTTACAACCTCCAGATTTCTGTTGCGAATTCTAAACAATCGCAACAATCCACTCCACTTTTCTACTCAAAACGACGACCATTCCGCTACAAAGAATATCCCGCTTGCACTACCTAAGCCATAAAAGTTGGGCAGATTTCAAAGGTAAATACTCGAATTCTGCCGAGTAGTGGGTCAGTCACAATTATGCGCTCGGTGGTCGAACCGCTTCTCTTGGGTGCCAGACTGTGTTGCATCACTTGAAGAACGCCAGGAAACCTGCAACGACAAATGATGCAGACCTTCAAATCATTTTACTAGTCTTTATATACTGCTTCACAAATGTTTGTTAATTTCGGTGCAATTCAACCAAACTACTGAAAAGTCAGAGATTTTCAGCAAATATTAAACGATGTGGTAAAATAGTGAATCAATGTCGTTACAGCAAAAGAAAGCCTGACTGGATGAACTCATGCATAAGTCGTGTATACCGCCCAAAAATGTTCATAAAATAATGGCAAGAAATTTGCCAAACTTATTTCTTCGTTTTTGCTCATTTCCGTTGTTGCTACGCATACCTATGATGAAACGATCCTTTATCTTTGCTTCTGATGCATCACGCTGGTGATGTTATCAGTATTCTTATCTTCCACCCAGCCCAGCGATCCTTCAAATTACATATCAAATCGACAACCCTCAATCGCCGTCTCCAGTTACACTGTGGCTCGATCACAGGGTGCTCATGGGCTATATTATGGCCCATGGCTCAAAAAAGTCCAGTTGCGCACCTATAGGTTTGCTCAACATGCAACTACTGGTCACAGAGTAAATTGCTAAGTACGATTTCAGCGCTTCGAGATCCAGAATATCACTGATTTCGCGTATTGTTTCCTTTCCGAATCATTTTACTCCCCAATATAGAAGCCAATCATAAAACAGCAAAAAACCTCTCACAGAACACGCTCTCATATTTGAATAAGCTAGTCTACTGGCCGTATTCTAAAACATACATGGCCACATGAGAAGAAAAAATGCTAACCAAGTTCCGTAAACCTCAGGCCTCCATTCGGTGATGTAAATCATTTGCCACAACCACTTCCATACCCATTTTAAATCGGAATTTGCATAAGGACAGTTGTCGACCACATCTTTGCAAGAGCGAATATAGGCTGAAAATGGCCTGGTTAGGGTGCGAACAGCCAAATGCTCTACACTCTAGTCACTCTCAAAAGAACCGTCAAGAGATGTCAAGAGCTACCGATATGCACAGCGCTGACGAGGCTTGCCAGCCAGTGCGAAATAACGTCAATTAAGGTGTGAAATGTACCATCAAGAGCAGTAGTTCCAGGTGTACCATAGTCCTTAATAGCCCTAGCTCGCATCGCAGTCGAAATATCTGGTTCTTTTGAACCGTTCACTGGCACTGGTGACAGCTGGTGCACATAAAAATGATTGCCGCTTGAGTGGACAATATGTGCTTCGGGTGAGATATCACATGCCACAAAATTGTTTATCTACAACGATAAGCATCACACATTACTTCAGCATTACTTGCACAAAGAAAGCGGATTAAACTCATGAACGAAATGCTCTCCAGTTAGATTTGATGCTGATTTCTACAGCATTTACAATGCTCTTTCTGAAGCATCGAGTAATACTATAGAAAGTAATCGATATGAGAGCCCTCCAATCTTCCTTTCTTCAACTCCAAATCATATGAATCCTTGCTAAACTCCGTTCTTCAATTCCTCCTTCCCCAATCCTAAACTCACATAAAAAGAATGAAAACAACATTTAGCAATCAAAGCTTCAAACTACAGAGGAAGTTGTGATGAGCTGAGATAAACATAAGCGACCTACCTCAACCACTTTCACGGTATATGATTCACCTCTTGCAGTTACACCGCTTAACAGCAGACGATTACGAATGGTTCGATGCCAATCGAAACTATGTATGTATGGCACTCGTATAAACTGGAAAAAAATTATTTCTTATCATTGAACAACCTGCCGTCGATAGTCCAGTCAAAACTATCATTTCAAATCCAATACCATGAAGAAAAACAGGGATATTTCAGTATGGCATTATCAAATTTTCCTGAAAGACCTCTGCACAATTTCAGGCAAACAATAAATAAATCAAAGATTCTTGAGTAGGCAAAATGTTACGAAACATGACGTGCTGCAGCAATATGTACGTCACCTTCCCAATGTAAATGTAAAAAAAATAGTGCACTTGCAAGCCATATTTGCAAACTCGAGAAAATGGTCACAAACGCAATGATCAAAGACCGAAAACGATGCAAGATATCCAAGTGATTGCAAATGAAGAGAATACTTCCGAATGTTCGCATGACACCTATCTACTCTTGTTGAGGAAAACGATCTACATTCAAACAAACTTTGTGATATATCTAATCTTAACCTTTTACGGATCAGTAAAACTGAATACGGGAGGAGTTGCTGCGAAAGTGCGATAAAAACAATCAAAAGAATGAGGAAGGTAACGTCAGTTAATTAGCTCAAACGATTTGAAAGACCCCATGCACACAAATAGAAGGGAAGGACTTGTCAACGAGAAACTCATGAAGTGAACAACGGATAAGTGATTGAAACAACTGTACCGCTGGAAGAATGTCCAACGGTGGAAGCCGATGTATTTCTCCCAGATGAAAGAGCTTTTGAGAAAAAGAGGGCAAGAAAATAGGGTGATTTAATATCCGAATGGCGTAGTTCTTAAAACACCAATACGTTTGAATTATGGGAAGCTTTTTCCGAAAAATGATATGGAAGAAAAGAAAATAAACGCACACTGTGTTTGACTTCAAAGTAAGGGTGATTAAGCTGTGCATGGCCTTCATCTCGAATATTTAGCGCATCGTCCGACTCCGATACATTGTCTTGTTCTGAAATGGACGGCTCAATACTCGGCTCGTCGCCCACTTCGCACTTTGCGACGGCGGCACGAAGTTGCGGCAGCTGTCCCTTTAGAAATAGAGTATGAACACGAGCAACACACACAATTCAAGATCAACATCAAAAACCCGTCCATTGCAAGCACCAGTCAGCGGCTCATCTAGCAATCAAACAAAGCATTCACCTGGTGAGATGAATACATATATACCATCCAAAACAATGCTACGAATTTCGCCTCGTCTTGGATGAACTGAAAAGAGGCATTCAAACGTTAGATTACTGAAGCTACAGTTAAAATTATAGTTAGCAAATATGCTTAACGCAACCTCTGTTCACCTCAAAAGTCGCTGCAAGATTCCCTTACTGAAAGGGAAGGGGGAACGAAAAGAGAGGGGGAAAAGGCATGTCAAAGCCTCTTGATTCTCGACCATTAATCGATCTTCCACCAGTGAAGGCATTGGCAAGACTCCCTCCCCTCGATTTTTCCTGACGGAGAACTAGGATTTCTTTTTATTTGCAAAGCGATTCGATGAAACTGCTTCAAAAACCTTTCTACACGCATCGCCGTTTATAGATTTCGTCTGCCCTACTACACTGTGTTCCCAATCGCCTTTGGAGGCAACATTTTCGTTGCCTTTCAACCACGTTTAGAACTATTGCATGAGCCAATCAGTAAAGGATAGAAAAAAATGAAGCCAGGAACACACTGAATCGCTGTCTGACTGATGTGTGATAAGCTCATCTTCTGCCTCACACGATGAGACAAGCAATTCGGTGAGCATTTTGGAGCCACGATCTAAGACGGTCATAGAGAACGGATAATGAGGATTCCACGCCAACTTCGCCTCAGCCATATCTCCTTTAGGCTGCAAAAAATTATGTGGTCTGCATATTGCTCGCTGATAATTGTCCTCTTGAATCAGTAGCAAGCTTACAGAACACGATTCTATGACTGCTCGCCTTAGAACTTTCGTTATACTCATACCCAACAGACAAACAAGTATTCTACGACCTTCGGTTTTCCTTGTGGCACTAATGTGATGTTTTGAGGTTTAAGATGCAATGCTCGCAACTTTTTGTCAGCACTTCCTCTCCGCTTCCAAAATGAACCCCTAATGTAACACAACACTAAATGGTTCGTCTACGTTCCATCACCACGACAAAGTTCGAGTAAGGTCTCTAATAATGTTGTACAGAAATGATGCACGTTAGCTGGAATTTCACACAATTTCCAAGCTAACTAGCAAAGAAGTAATCCTCAACATTCCCTTTTCCTGCATTGTTTTGGAGTTTTGGATTTGGTTCATCAAACACTAACTCTTTTATACAGAAATGAGCATTAATGTTGCGAAAACCGAAAAACATCAGCATAGAGCAAATCATCTGAGTGCAGATCATACGACAAGACCGCAGCAAAATATCTTATTCCATCCAAAATAATATCGCACCACGCGTCGATTTCTCTGAGCCTCCAAAAATCATCAGTGCCACTCAATTTGAGATTACTGACAGCATTTCAGTTATTTCAGTCGGAAAATAGCACTTCACTTTAACAGGTGTAGTAAAAATAAATATTGCTTCAATTCCTCTCACCGCTTCATTTGCCAACACATATAATTTGCCACAAACGGGAAGTGAGATAAAGGGTGCTTACAAATTTGGAGAGTTGTATTTTATAAAGAGGTGAGTCAATTTGGCGCCGATCATATACGCTCACGTAGTCGTCGAAAAGGCATGCGAAACGAGTCTGTCGAACGTTATCCGCCCGGATAGCGCGTACTGGACTTGCCACGAAGCTCGTTAGCAAAGGCCTTGTCCCCTCACGAATATCGTAGAGTTTCAACGTTCGACGACCACCCATTCCAATGAGACTCCAATCATCACTGAAGCAGTGCACCTCAATGAACATCTCACAAACATACTCATATCAATGAATGTCTATTCTTAACCACTACCATTTAAAATTCAACGCGATAGGAAATCATGTGAAGCGATACGATAGGGGTGATAGCCTTGCTAAAAGTTCTTCGGCTCGGTACCGTTTCATGTGCATTTCGCACGCGTACATGGCCCAATAAATCCCCAACTTCTTATAAAGCAATTAAGGAAACTTTTTTACGAGCATGAAGTTGCAAGTTCGAGGCTCAGCTTTCACCCTCCCCACTATGAGCCACGTCTACTTATTCATTCCTTCTGCTAGTCCGCGCGAAGGAAAAAACAACAGCCTTTCTCCTGAATCCGACCTTTCAATTTCTAAAATTAAAAGACTCCTCTTTCTATTTAGACATTTTCGTCCATACTCGTTTCTCCCTTACCCTCCCCCTTCAAGCACCAAACAAAACCCACTTCCGTGCCTTTAACATTTCACAATAGAAACTGGACATCGCTGCGCAAACGATAAGCACTTTAATGAGGTTATCTCTTGCGATATGGTTCCCCTCTACTGGGTTCATTGAGAAAGGTAAGGGAAACATGATAACCTCTCAGTGTTACTAAAATGGAAAAATCTATAGCAGATTCTAAGGACAAGCTGAAAAACTTTCATCACAGCGCAGCGAAGACCAATTTCACCTTGAACACTTTATTCCTTCACATTTTTCACATCTTTCATCGAAACCTCATTGGAAGTACATGAAATGTAAAGCACAAAATAACGAAAAATGCAATGATCTCCATAAAGCAGCCGACAGCTTCGATTTGTTACTGACTCATATACTTCGCGAAACGAAATTGTAACGCTATAAAATATAGAGCAAGTATATTTAGATGGTCCATTTTTGACGTACTTGATGAAAAAAATGGCGGTGATTGAAGGTGCGTTAGGGCAAAACAATGTAAGTCAACGACCTCATAGGCAACAAAATTGATTATCACTTATTTTTCAACTGTGCACTAGTTACGCTTGGTTGCAGTCCGTTGAACGGCCGCGCAAGAAGGGCAAACTTCGTTACAACTTACGCGAACCATGTCGTCGCTTTTACGCGTTCAGGGCTGTTCAAATGAAACATATGTAGCTTGGGACGATTCAGCTCGAACACACAAACGGTAAAGTCGGTGGCACGAGCACTGAAATATCATTGACCGATCATAAATACGAGTGACAAAGCTCATGCTTTCTATCATCTGCACGGCGCTCAGCTATCCTCTAGAGTGCATAAATATTGTTGCGGCACTTGGCGGCATGACAACTTACAAAAGTAAGCAAAAATGACGATTGGCTCGAAAACTAAAAACACTCAGCATATTTAATATTTACCCATCCAACAATAACGACCATTTCCTGCCAGCATTTTTACAATGCGCATGACTTGATTCATACTACGACTGGATGAGCGCAAGCAACTACTTTCCAAAAGCTTATCGACGTCACTGAATGAAACAATAATGCGTGGTGTTGCTTTGTCTAAAACGACGACTCCACAGACATTTCCTACGCATGCAGCATGATGAATGAGAACGCACAAAAAAGAGATACCCATCGAAGCACGCTGCTAGATGAGGTTGAGATGTAGGATTGAAATCAAGATGTACCACCGGTCTCGCCACTTCGCATGTTAATTCTAAAGCGTTCTTTAAAGCCCTGCAAAAATGCAAAATATTAATATCAAGAGATAACATCACGCTTGGCATCATATTTAGGCCCACGAGAAACAAAGACTGAAAAAATTATAGCACTATTTTCCCTCACGAAAAAATCCAAAATTTTATTGCCTTTTGAAAACTCAATTTCAGGTCTTTAAAAGATCCCATCACTTCCTGTCTAATCAACGAATGTATTTAACACATCTTCTAGAAATAAACGATCTTCATTGGCTAGATTTTCGGTATTTTCATCGGATTCGATCGAAGCAGAATTGAATGCGAAACAACCACGGAAGCGTTTTCAGCAGAGGACAAAGCAATTTACCCTTCCAGGTTCATTGCACTGCTTGCAGTTATGCTTCCGCTGCAACTTTTCTTTCACATTCGGCATTATATTTGCACGTAAAAGCCGAGATTTGTTTGCTATGCAGTATCAGTACAACAACGAGTCAAGCATTTAGAAGATATTGGCATTTGTAACTACGACCTTTCTAAAGTCATGCTTGTTTGAGAAAGGAACAAGGTCAAGAAAGCACCTTATATCTGGATCGATGGCGGCTCTGGTGACAAGCACCTTACCGTATGCGTACCCCAATGCTAATAGGTCATCCGAGATAGGACTGAGACTGAAGCAGCGTAATCGATCCTGTAAAAGCATTTCAACGCAAACTGTTCAATCTAAACCTTCAATCCAATAAAACCTCACATTGCGCACTAGCCATTCAGCTGTTTCGCTTACACGACTCCTAAACGAGTTAAGGAAACGACATGGTCATCTTCTTTGTCGTCGGTTACTAGTTGAGCTGTTGACATCCGACGGTTGCCTTCATCAACAACCCAAAACGGGATTCGACCCGATTCTTTTTGGTTCCATCTCTCATAATATCCCCAAACGGGTAAAACTTACGCTAGATAGGCATAGAGAGAACGGAAGAGAAGAAAATTTTTACTAAAAAAAGGATTTCCAAGATCACTTGGAAGTAAAGGTGAACGAAAGTGCATTTTCATCAAATGAGAATCGGAAAGAGCTTCTAAAATGTCTAAGATTCGACCTGTTCATTATGCTGGCCAAGGCATAATGGGAAATCGGCAAGCAGTTTCGTCTTATAGTCCTCTTCAACTTGGAAAAGGGCGAAATAATCCGGAGAAAGGCAAATGAAACGATTCGGATGATCCTTCAACCAACGCACATCACACTGCATCCGCGTACACCTACTAAATCCCACGCAGATTTCTTCGTTTCCTGAATTTAACCGCAACAAGTAGGCCTCGTATCAAAAAACTTGACAGTTTAACGCTTCATCTGATGTGGCAAGCGCACAGATATACGTAAAATAAGCAAAGATGATAGGCAGAAAGATGGGCTACGCGAAACTTCTTTTGGGCTTGTTTTAAAAAGACTTGATTGAAGGACTTTAATAGTACTTTAAAAGACTAGGAACTAAAAGGACTTAAAAAGACTTAAAAAATGAAACGGTAAGACTTTAAAAGAAATATAGGAATTGCTAGACAGCATTATCTACATACAGCATAACAACAAGCAAGTGAATTTTTTGCTTTTGCTAGCTGCCACTACTTGTATTGGATCTGGCTCAATCATCATGTTTCCGAATACAGTAGTCGTGATAATAATATCCCCTGCAATAAAAAGGAAGTTCCAAGTGAAGAACCTACGACTAATGGGGCAAACAGTGTGCTCAGCTATGTGCTGTCTGGCGCTTCCCCAGGTTGTGGATAGAGGGGCGGAGGTCAGTAAGACAGCTAGTTGCGAATATACTGAATAAGCAGTCGCAGACAATCTATAGACGAGATCCAACGGGGTATGGCTGGGTTGGCGATGGCATGCCAACACTTAAAAATGGTCAAAGTACCGAATGATGGTCTCGTGTCGCGAATGGTACGGTCCACTGAAAAAGATCGTAGCCCCTACTGCCTTGTAGATATTTCTTGGAAGAAGAAAAGTTAGGAGGAGGGAACTCCGAATAACCGAAACCTAATCGCCTGCAAGCGATTCATCACCTTGCCAGTTGCATCGATGGTGGGAACGAGGAAATCGATGAAATCAACGTATCAAAGCATGAGAGTAAAGAATCAATCGCATGATATGTCTGACATTCGGAAGTATGTGTTTGAACACGAGAAAGACAGAAAATCCGACGTGTAAAACACAGGAGACGTGTATTTGAAGATAAAGAAAATTATAACCGTTCAGAAAGCCTATAAAAATAACTGCGCAATAGACGCGATTCCGCAACAGTGAGGGGAAGCCTGATAATGTGAAACTCTGCAAGTCATTATAAGGCCTTGTTTTGCTCAACAAACCACTGCTGATCTAGCGTTTAAGTGCTTAACGCAATTCTTATATTTCAGACTCCTGCATTCGCTTTAGTGGAGTCCTATTTTGGTGAAAAAATGATGGAGCTTTTGCAAAAACCTTATCCGCCCAAAACGTTTTCAAGCCAAAAAAAAACCTCTGCTGCAGATTTGAGCATATGCCTAACATCGGCCTGAAATATCAGAACCGCCTCAGAAGCTTAGTGACATAATACAACAGAAACGCTTCCACGAAGTGTTCTTTCTACAGATTACGACCTCTACCGTGTTCAAATAAACTCCTTTAAGAGACTGAATAATTTAACTGAAATACGAATCTATCACTAGAATAATTTTATTAAAGCATGCGCTGTTTGAAAGTATGTCATCAATGAAGACATCAAGAGGTCAAACGTGCCCTAACTACTCGTCTGACATCGGCTATTACGGCTACCTAACAAAACCGAGGTTCTCGTTAAACGGTAGAATCTCACTCTATTTAATAAATTCCAAAAATTTAACCGTCATTCTATACAGGTTTGCACTCTACAAAACGTAACTACTGCTCACTGTGTTTATGAGTGCCAAGACGGCCATACAGAGAAAACATTCACCAACATCAACTGATTGATATGGACAACCTCTGCCATGATTGAACTTTCACCTATAATTCAGTACATATACCACATTTGTGAATATACTTGCCGATCCTTTAAGGTAAACTGTGGCTTAGCGATAACTGCTGTAATTCCGCACCTTGAAAGGAAGAAAACATCCACCTCGCATTTAAACATAGCGATTTCAACATAAACGCACCAAATCGAACACTACAGTTAATTCGTCCTTTTTACATACCTAGGGACGGCTGCTTCATTTCTACGCTCCTGAATGAGGACAGGTACATAATCAAAATGGTGAAGTGATAAAGTGACGAAGACCACCGCGCGGTCGTCGGTGACCAGACTTCACCCCTATGGCTTATGTCCACCTTCCCAAATCCAGAAAAAACTCCCCGTTGGAGATTCCCTTGTCGTACTCTATACTAATCAAAGAAACGTGACTGCAAAATAACATTCTACGTACATCTGCATTTTTGAGTTATGACTCGCAAAAAAGCTGAGAATTTGTGCCATCGACGACTTGACACGATACACGTTTCAGGGCCACCTTTCCCACTGAACTAGTCTTTTGAACTAGTGTTTAAAAAACGATAAACAATAAAATGCCGCGAAGATTTTTTTTACAAGGCCAACATCTGTACAAATATTCCACTGAGTCAGAGTAATTTTTAGTCGCATTCCATAGAAATTTCTGACGATAAATAAACGTTCACATGGCATGATATTTATAAATGAAAGATCACGTAATAAATAAAACAGCCGAATACAAATTCTTTTGCACAACAATGCGAATACCGCCATGGAAAACTTATGTACTCGTCGTTACTACTTGAAGGAATAAGTGCGCTCGGTTATTTTCCCCGCTTTTCTATCTTGCCGCCAATACAGGTCGTCTCAGTTTCTCAACACCAGTTCAAACGTGCGTTGTTCACTAACTCCATTACCACGAATATAACCGGGGAAGGAAGGGTACTGATTAAAACTCAACCCGTCCACACCCAAGCAAAGAAATCAAGTTGCTGGCAAATCAGGTGCTACCTCAGCCATAGCTATGATAATGAAGCGCAGCTACGTCGATTAGCTCTTTTGCTTCAAGACAGTTGAAGCCTTTTAGGAATCTCGCTCGGGAATATTTATTCTAAGAATTTGCGTTCGCTTTCCCCTCTCGTTCCAAGCGCCTTCTGAGCAGTGTCACCTGTCCATATGCGGACTACGGAAGTTATAATTACCTGTCCTAATTCGGTTCATTGCATATTTGTGACTATCCTCTTTGTATTTTCTTAGTTCCGATTCCACGTTTTTAAACACAGCCATATGTCTACTTCACTGCATGCAACAGTTGTTATTTCCATGAGCGTCATCGTTTCCAATCATTCAATTCTTTATGTTGCGTTGATCTGGCCAAGTTTTCCCGCTCAGTATCGAGTTCTAAGCTATGCCCATGCCGGAGTAGCCTCCATCACTTCACCTCTTTCAATTTCGTGGAACATACCGCATTACTCGTTTGCAAGTCTTTGGGGCTCACAGCTTTCATAATGTCCAGCTATATCGGCCTCATGTCCAAATAGTGACTTATGGCAGGATAGATGCCCCCTTCAATTATGCTGCCCCTAGCTTCTTGAAGACACTTCGATTATGCACTATTATATTCGACGTGAAGAACCTACATGCAACAATGAAGCACACGCCATTCGTATTTAAAACTATCCACATTACATTAAGCGTGATCACCGACTTTGATGAATCATTTTTAATTAAATATAACTTACTCATTACTAACATAACCAAATCAGTGGAATCACATAATGTTCGCGGAGATAATTTCGATCTGCCGTATGGCAATGCAAAGATGAATCTGACGAAAGTGTACGGTGTCGGTAAATAAGCGAAATTTTTTGGATGCAGAAGCATATGACAATAGGCTTAATTCCCATTCCTAATTGCTTTTCAGATCATATCGTTTTTTTCCTTAGTCGTAGTTTTACACTGCACATGAAATAGCCATTTGATGTCACGACAAAATCGATCTCGACAACTGCGCACCCTAACAAATACGTCGCGTTCTTATTGCCGCATCATTTTCTTGTGTTTGCGATGAATGAATAAGCAGAACGTCAGCGGATGCGAAAACAAAAGTAACTTTCTACGAAGGAACTAACAGCTGTCTATTATATCGTGCGAAAAACCATTTGACATAGTAAGGTCATCGGCCGTGCTTCCTTGTCGAATAAATAAAGATATAAAGTCTGTTCGCATCATAATAAATAATTTCACTTCCAAATTAAATTCGAGAATGAGTTGGGGGATGGAATAAATGAACAACAGCAATGGAAGATTGAGTAAAACCTTAGCGAGAGGAAGTTATGGATAGCTGAGGTGTGTAATAACCTTTCGAAGCAGCATTTGTATACGTTAGGTATGGCTGTGAGTCTGGGTAGTGTAGTGTCCCGAGTGTGCGTAGTACAAATAAATAAGGAGAAACCGCTAGACAGCAGTGATACATTAACAGTGACATATCACTCATGGAGTTCGGCATTTTGTGGTCTTAACAAATAGAAATCGTTAACAAATGTCATAATATTTGAGAAAGCGATCAAGCTATTCATCTGGCACGCAGGCAACGGTGGTGGCAACAATGGGGTTCCACTCCGGCTATACTACTTATCGAAGCTACTCTATTCCCTCCCATGTTCCTCAAAAACTGTGAGGTCCCCGGCATCTTCATCTTAGCCAACAATAGCAACAACAATACGCCTCCTTTTGTAATGAAAGAAGCCAATCGTATGTAACGTATATAAAACTCAAATAAAGGCGACAATGGGATCATAAAATGCAATAAACCTATGTAGTACAGGTGGCTATAACTTTCATAACGCACATATGGACAAGTCACATTGCTCCCAAAGACGCTTTAAATAAAGCTTAGTGTATGCTAGAACTTAGTCACGTAAGGTGTCTTCACTGGAAAGCGAACGAATTAGGCATATGACTTCACTCTGCTAACTTCATTTGGATTTAAAGTGGGTGCTGCCTCGAAAGGAATGCAAATTTTGTGACAGACGACGGAGTGACGGAAGAAATATTCTTGGATGAGATTCGAAGAAAAATTTCGATGCTCTGGAATCAAAGCTCTGCGATATTAGTGACTCGAACTAAAGTCTATGATGTCAGGAATCAAAAATTATGATGTCGTTGCTATTAATTGTGTTTCATCAATTCATGGAACTTCTTTGTGAATTCTGCCTCAAACGGAATGGTATCGCACTTGCTCAAGCATCTTCATCTTCTTCACTGACGTCAACGAAACTGAAGCACAATATTCTAAGATAGGATGATGGGATGCAAGAGAAACATTTTGATAATCTTCTGCGCGGGTGTAATTCAAGCTACAAGGAAGGCAACCACGAATTGATTGCCTTTCTAGCTATATCACAGAAACAGAAAGGAAACTTAGATCCGAAAGTAGCATTTCTCGACGGACATGCCGAGCTGTCGAAACTGTGAACATTTTTTGCATCGCCACGTAGGTTTGTTACTTTTGAGATGGTAATATGGATGGTCAGTTGCAAAAATTGAAGGACAGAAGTGCTCGCCAAGTACTTCTTAATATCCACAATGCAGGAAATGGAACCAGTAGTAGTGTTTCCCAAATTTCCACAAAGAATTAGCAACTTTTTCACGCTTTGACCGCATCTTCTATCTCATCAGACTACAACTTGAGCATTAGTTTGGATCATTTTAGTAAAGGATTAAACTCACTTTCGTCTGAAAAGTGCCGACATCAAATGTTGTATCTCTATTTGGGACGGCAAAAGATTTTCCGCAAGAAATGTAACACAATGTCTTAAATGATATTAACGGTCAAATGCTACTAATGGAAGAACTTGAAAATCAGCACCCTTCAACCCCTCATTCCCTTCTACAGGAAACGTAGGACCCCAATTCTGAGTACAAAATAGCTAACACAGCAACGGTACGTGAAATACCCACAAATTGTATGATACGCACGTATTGTATATTTGGTCAAATTTCGAATTTCCCGCCTATTGCCTGCGAAAAAGTCTTGGTAGAAATCCACCTGATCACTACGTCATGCCTTTGTTGCGAGCATTTGTGTCCGGGGGATAGTGGCAGCCATTAGGCATTCGTAGGAATTGAGAGGTGGGTGAGCAGCGGGATCGAGTTGTGTGTGATTTGTTGCTACAAGTAAGCAAAGGTGGGAGGGTTTGGGGCTACGAGCCGGGGCACATCCTCAACAAAACGCACACCCTTTAATTTTCAGGCAAAAAGTTCACTTGTCACGAACAGCCTGTTGGGACTTCAAGATTTTCTTTTAAATTGGGATTAAATCGGATGTAAAGTCCACCATCCCACCTCCCCCACCATACAGTTTAGCGGATATCGAATGATATTGGTTCTCGATGGTTTTCTGTTAAATGACTCCGCCAGAGAGCTGTCTGTGTCGCCTAAAAAGGCGAGTACTACATCAGAAAGGTGCAGTTAGATACACCCACATTTACCAGAGATGGGAAATATGAAAGCTGCCAGTGAAATTTAACCTTTACTATTAAAATTTGATTTTTTCCATCAGTTCGATGTGTTCTTGCAGCAAACGCACAAATGCAATTCGTTCATTCGGAAACCCTGAGTATCAGTAATCGTGGCTTTTAGTGTCATTCACTATGATTGGTGCGTTTGTAGATTGTTCGTTATATAAGGTGGTGCTCGGTGTTGATTATGCGAATTTCAGTAATATGTAACTAATGAATTTCTAGCCTTGTCACACCTTCGCTAAAGATGCCGTATATTGACTCACGTAAGTTTTCGGTTTTCAACATTTTTGTTTGTGGCCATTAGTGTTGTGCGCAAAGTGAGCAAATTTCCCTCAACCACCACCTCTCTCACTCACCTTTTATATTCAGATTGCTTTATTAAACCATAAAGAAACATACAGTAATATGTGAAGAGATTGGCGATATTCGAGAATGAAAGCTTTCAAGTATCACAAATGTGGTAGTGCTGACAAAAGGCTGGACCGAGATGATACACATATTAACAGCATATTGGCCGGCTATCTACTCCCCTCAAGGACGATAAGTCAAACTGGGCTAATTTCGCTTTGGAAGCAGTGAGATTACTAGTTTCCACAATATCAGCCTGTAGTTGGTTCATACCCGAAAGACTCGAAAAGAAAAAGAACTTAATATCCCCATTTGGCCGAAAATCTATGTTGTCGCTGGAAACGATGAAATCGGGAGCATGTGTTTAATGGGGCATACGTAAAGATGCTATCGAACAGGATATCGCAGCAGCCATTCGCTATCCTTGTGTCCTAAATTTTCCGAAGTCTGCACATATGCGTAAACCTCCGCTGTGTAGTTGTCCATCTGCAGTAAATGTTCGCTCCCCGCACAACCATATGATACACCACTGAAAGAAAAATTAGAGAGTTGATGGTCTTCACAGAACACTGACCGCACCAGTTGCACGTCATCATACTGTTAGAGTTAACTTATGGCTGGGTACCTTGAAGTCGGAAATAACGTTTCGGAGGAGCTGTTTGGAGTTCAGATATGGGAAATAGAAGGGGCACGAAGTCAGCGATATTGTTGTATTTCCAAGTGTTTTCAGAGATGCGGCTGTTATTTTCTTTCAGAGGGCAATATAGTTGAAGCAAGAAACTCTTTCATCGATGGAATTCTTCGCTTATTCTCATTCATAATTCTTTTGTAAGTTTTTTTTTAATGAATGTTGTTGAACTCATTTTCTTAACCTTGCCTTGCTCAGCGAGGTAAAATTACGATTCTTTTTATATGTTGGTTCGTATAGTTCACAGTTACTCCGAATTTGCAGTCAGTTTATATAACTCGTCGGCATGTAAGTACTTTACGCATGGGAGTGCTTGGAATCAGTAGTGCTGCCACTTGGGTTTTACTGGATAGGTAATCTGTGCTTTTTGTTTTTGATAATTTTCTCTCATTGCTAATAAATTTTGCTTTTCATGTAAATTCCCACTTCCTCCTCTCCGCCCCCCTCCCTCCCCCCATACCATAAATATATTTTCTTTGACGCATTTTTAAACCTTGTTCGTCTTCAGAAATACTGAGTGAAAGTATAAAAGTGATGTTGTTAAACACTTAAAGTATTGCAATTTTATTTTTGCTAATAAGCATCTGATTGGTAATGTTTTGATTTTGGTGTTCTTCCGATCTGAGTGAAATACGATTTGAAGCTTAATGAGCTGGTCTTGATAAGTTGGTAGTAAAGTTTGAGTTGCTGTGCCAACTGGAAATAGTTTTTCTTAGAGCGTCAGAATTCATTGCTTTGTCACCAAGCTGTTGTTGTGATCCGTCACATCATTGACGCATCGAGAACCGTTGCACAGGTTCGTTAGCAAGCGTATTTTAAGGTTTTTGGCATGTTGATTGCAGTCGAAAGTGAAGTCAAGGCAGCGGCATTTAAGGAATTTTTTAAAGAATATTTCAGTTTCCGATCCCTTTTTGGACCATTTCTTGGTGGCGATGAAAGTCAATCGGATCCAAGAGACAGACTTCGCACTGGGAGAAGTACTGGTTTCGGCAATGGAGGAGGAGGGGGAGGTCGCTGGCCTGGAAGTGGTGGTCCAGGAGGCCCATCATATGGTAAGTTTTGTTACTGTAATGATGTCTTGGAGAACAACTGCGTTAAAACCTGTATTTCGTGCGTTATAAAATTCATTAAATGGCCTTTACAGTTTTCAATCAGATACCGTCAGGCTAGTGACATATCAGCTGGCAGTTAGTACCTGAAATGACCACACTCTCTAAAAATTTCCTTTTTTTCGCGCTTTTTTTCCGAAGCGAGCCACTATTGGCTTTTGTCGCGACCTTTTGCACAAATTCTATGTCGAAGTTTTCGTCCAATCGCATTTCAACTGGATCGGATTAATGCGAAGGTGGGGGGAGACACATCTTTTTTCTTTATGAAGATCGTTCTATGTAATCTCCATCAACGACCAATTCCGCAACAGAATTTTTATCTTCAATTACTCGTACGTAAGCGCTGCGTCTATATCTGTTCACATATAGATGGATCGAATGAATACTTGAAGTTGATGAATTTGGCTAGTATTTCACAACGAATTATTGAAGTGTACTAGATGGTTGGAGGCGGTTTCCGATTTTATCTCTTTGTGCGTAAACGGAACCGATGCATCAATGTCTATAATTACGATTGATGCAGCGTCTGCTTTTTATATGCTATTTGAACGAATTGTCTTTGTCAGTTGGTTTCTCTTTGTTAATTGTTAATGTGAGTTCAGGTGACGAAATGCGACGTCGTCGTCAGATAGGCCGATTACCGCGAAGCTCGGGGATAAGTGCTCCACCAATGGGTTGCTCTTCTGGAGGATGAGGTTAAAGTAAGTCCAGCACATGTGCTGGACAGTCGATGAAGCATCCAACGTTCGGCAGCTGGCGTAATTAGCCCTTTTTTTTCAAAGTAAAGCTGCTCGCGATTTTGCGAACTTTAAGAAACTCGTCTCATGTTTTTCCTGTGCTATAAGCTGACTTTTCGGATTCGATTGAAATCTTCTTTCCTGAAGGTTTGCCAAAAGATTTAAAAATGCTCTCGCATGTTACATTTTAATCAAGCATATGTAATGTTTCCTATAGCGTTTCCAGTTTCCGGGAAGTGGAAGAGGAATTGCGGTGTTGTGTTTTTTCAACGTTGGATGCTTCATATGGGCTACGAAGTGCAACGTTATGTGTGACGCGGTCGAGCCAAATCGTTCGCGAAGCTCGGTTGCTGATTTTGACTGCACACGTGCTCGTTTTTCATTGTATTCTTATTCATCTTGTTTCTGTGTCAAAGTATGCGCATATAGGGCGTTCGAAAAGTAGCCATAGTCGCATATTTTCAAACACGTTAGAAATGCGAAACTTTATTACACTTAAATATGGTTTTCTTCAACCATAATAGAATTTTTACATCGAAGCTTATACAAAAATTACCACGCTGTAAACAAACATTAACAAAATGTTCTGCACCATTCTCGGTACTTTTGAAGCACTCTATATATGTGCACGCATAGGACAATGAAAAATGCAACCAGAAAAGGAATTTTAACCCTTTCGTACCTCTTAGATCCGTTTTCGAAAAAGAGTTTTTAACAGAAAATCCCATGCATTCAGTGGATTTTTGGTTATTTATAAATTTATCTGTTCTTATGTTTCGTTATTTTTACTTGGTCCTGTTTTATTTTCTAGGCAAGGTCGCATAAGAGGGGGTCAGCAAATTTTTGGAAAGCAGACTTGAGAAAAGAATGAATTGTAGAAACTAAAAAAAAGTTTATCAAACATTCAAAGTGGAGATTTCCTGTACTGCATTTGATTGTGGTCGTGCCATCTAAAGGTGCTAAGTACCAGTTTTCCACTGTCTTGCCTTTTAATAGGTTCTCACTCCCCTATGTGGTATGCCAACAGTTGTATTGTGTGTGTACGATGTTCCCGAAAGGATTGCTGAATTATCCTGCCTAAAATCTGTGATTTCTGTGCCCTGCTATATTACTATAAAATTTGATATCTCGTATCCGTTTACATACAGCGTTAGTCGTTTACATTCTGGTATTGCAATTCTCGCAAATTATATGTAATGCAAAGCTTGTTCGCTCGGTATTCGCAAGAGAGTCATCAATGAGCGGAAAGAGATAATGTACGGCTTACCTGTACGAACTCGTTGTCCTGTTTATGAAGCTGCTGAAGGAGAGAACTGATCCACTTCGTCTGCTTATCGACGCTCACGGAATGTATTAAAAGAACAGGTAGACAGGAACTTTGAGCGGTAGCTATATCTGATCAATGTCCAGGATTGTACCTTGTATGCCATAGCGATTTTGCATTCTTCAAGTGTGAAACACCCGCAGTGTTATTTCGTTCGTTTTGTTTTGTCGAAATATCCTATTTCCCAAAACATTTTGTCTGAATCCCATCAGAAAATGAAAGGGATAGGGTTTGGATGTTTGATAAATTTTAGAGGCAGAAAATTGAACAGAAAGCTAGTAGAAGTTTGGCATCTGTTTGTCACATTGGTCAAATCATATCCTTATTGAGGAGGGGAAATATCGATTTCAACAACACAGCTGAGGCACGCTATCAAACAAACAGCAGCTAGGGAAGAGCTTCGAACACATAAAGAATTGCGATCGGGGATGAAGAGTACAGTCGATTAGCGCAACAAACCACTCATCCAATAAGCGTTCAGTGATTACGCTATTTTGATGGGGTATCTGTCATGTGCTCTAAGTCATTTGCAACCTAGATCATTTCGATGTGGATTTCAAAATTCGAATTCTTCAGGATTTAGCGTTTTTGAATGCACATTGGTGAGGACATTAATCTGCCAAAGTTATTAACACGTTCGGATGGTTTAGAGCAGATGTAAGTTCGGTTAGGGATAGCGCCTTTTGTTGAGGCGGTAACGCTAATGCACGTATGAATGAGGCATCCATCGAGCTATAAGCACTGACACAAATAATACAGCTAATTGATCTCGGAGGCGATGCGATGAGAGCGTGTGATGTGCGCTGTAATTTGTACCCCAGTTTAGGGCCGATTAGAGCTCACATCGAAACGCTACACCCCTTCGACCAACACTTCGGCGTATTGATGGGTGCTCGCTCCTCGTTGCACCGCGCACCTCTGCCTTTCAACGCCGAAGCCCAAACTGCTCTCGAAGTCAACATTCTCTTACTAGGTATATCCTTTTTTTTTAGTTTTGCGCGTTTCCACAGGCAGCGACTCTCACGTATGGTAACTAAAAGTGGTTTTAAGTCACTCGCTGCCAAGCATAGATGAAAAGGAAGCGGAGAGCAATCTATGATTGAAGCGGAAAGACTGTCTTGAGGTCGGTGGTGTCCGAAGCTTATATCAGAGTTGTTTGTATTGAAATGCCAAAAAATTTGGTCCTGGAAGTAGTGTGCATATGCCTATAATGTGCAACGTTGTGCGTCATTCACATGCAGCGTTCCAAGTGGAATTATATGAAACGAATTCAACTCTTCGACGAACGGGTCGACATCTGAAAGATTCAGGCATGCATTACTTCGAATTGTCGCAAGAATTTCATGCCTTTCAAATGCGCATGCTTTGCAGTTTCATCCCTCCCTTCCCCTCCCCACTTCATCCCACCCATGATTCTTCCTCATGCGATGCTGATTAGAGAACGATGCGATGGATAAGCGCTCTATGATCTCTTGAAAATCCAATTTTCTCCCGAAAATTCGATTGTAATTTTTCTCTCAATTTGGAGCGGGATGTGTCGAAAATCTAAATATTGCTGTGAGACAGGTAGGGCCCATAGTTCGTGATATTAAGTCCGATGTCTCAATATAACATTGCTAGTTTTTCCTAAACGCCATCTATTTAGCCGTTGCCCACAACATCCTTCACCGTGTGCTGTGCTGTTGATACAGGGTCATTTTTGCTGCTGTTTACTTAGAAGCATCTGCTTTGATATGTGTGACTGAGATAATGGGATAAGGTGAGAAGTGGTAAAGTATATTTCTGAACGTTTTAAAATAGGGCTGATGTAAGGAAACAACAATATATAGAAAATTTTGAGGTACAAATCGTGCTGACAACTCACAGAAATACTTACAAGTGAATCGTTATGGAATTATTTCGGGAGAAACTAATAAGCGTATATAAATAACCTATAAATTTTGACAACCCGATCGACTCCAACATACTTTAAACATAAACTGCAATGCCATCATCATGCATCATAGCTAAAAATTGTGTGATGGTTGATTTAATATACTTATCGCTGAACTGACGAGTGACTTAAATGCGACATAATCAAACACTTCAGCTACTTTGTTTCGACGAAATTTCTCATAAGTTGCCCTAGTTGAGGAGAATAACTCGTCGGAATTGCAAGTAGTGTGCGCTGTCAAGTCGCAACCAGTCAGTCTGTTTATTGACATCAAATTTAACACAAAGTCATGCTCTGTATTTACCCACAAATCCAACGTCAGCATTTTTTCTCGCTCTTCAGGCGCCTCCATATGCTAGCACGGGAATTTTCATAATTGCTTTCGCGGATTAATTTCAGTATTACTGGAATCTAATGTTTCAGGCACGGCTGCATCAGGTAAAACGACGCTCTTTCGTCAACTCAGGTGAGTGTTGCAGTGAGTTCGCATCCACGCCAGCAATACTAAAGAGAATCGTATTAAAGTGCGCAAGCGTTTCTTTGTCTGAAATTGACAAATGTCACGCTATATGAACATATTCTCATTTCTTTACTCGCTAGAAATACTGATCGCGAGAAGTGTTTAAGTGGATTTCAAATAGCAATTTTGAATCCAAATAACATGTTTGAAAAAAAATTTCATGCTTGAAGAAGTAAATTATTCAGAGAGTTCGATGTCCTCATAACTTTACTGGTGAAGTTGATTTGATGCCCGTAAATTGGCTTATTCTCTCGGCAATTAAAGCGGTGCACCAAATGAATTCAACGCCCAGTTGAAGACTTCTTTAAGCATTACGTAACTGTTATTTGTTCTATTCGCAAATGCCACTCTTAGATAATTCCGATATAGGCGACGAGTTCCGTCGGCAAATGAAAACAACCCATGCAATGGGGAATTCCCCTACGAACTTCATTAAACACCTAAAATTATTACAGAAATAATATTTTGGAATAGAAAAACTTTTTTTTCTTCAACAGTATCACGTGTTTTGAAGTGAAATGTGCTGTCTACATATATACCAATATAAATGATATATAACTTGTATGATGCATTGTAGCATTTCAGTTGAATGAAATATTAACAAGTGATTCGTTGTGTTGAAATAAAATTCATAGATAAACGTTGATTAGGCATAAAAAAGAACATCGTCGAGTTGAGCATCAATTTTGCTGTGATTTTTCGATCGGCGTCGAAAAATCTAAATAATTCTCCGTTGCTTCGCAAGCGTAAAATTCATCGATAGGGTGACGTCCTTTTATGTCGGCTTACGAGGTGGAAGATTCATTGAAGCGATTACATTCAAATACGAGATCGGAAACGTTTGAGTGGGTTGTTTTATCCATCCACTAGAAAAGTTCGCATTGTGCATTCATTCTCATCGATATTCTTGTTAATTAACGAGCCTTTCAGTGCGTCAAATAGTCAATCATTCATCAACCATAAGAATTAAATTTTGTGCTTAATGTTACTTGACAATAAATGCTCGGAAGTTGTCATTTCAATTCTTAACCCATTAATAATTCTTTGGTTACCTGCATTACCTCATTCGTCTCATTCGTACTAGTTTCCCGTTTCTGTTTTCTCTTTTTTGCATTCCGTGCTTATTGTTATTTGTTTTCACTTTTAACGGCAAAACTCAGAGTCCTTTTTTTTTCGAAACAATGCATCGTTGCTCAACAACAGTGCAGCTATACCTGAGGCAAATTTCCTTTCTTTAGGCCTCCCTTCAAACGTTTATACATCGTGGTAATCTTGAATTTCATCGTTTTGTTAAACAAATAGCCGTTTATTTGCGCAAACAATTCCGAAATGGCGAAAAATGAATCCTTATAAGCGCAACTTCCGCCTCTATGATTCGGCAAGCGAGAAAAACCCATCAAAAGCGCCAGCACGATGTTTTTCCATTCCGTCAGTTATCTTTACAAATCAAAATGTCATTATCTGACCAATGATCTTCACAGTCTATCTACAAATAATGAAAAAAAGCAGAAAAATGTCATCGTATATTAATATAACAATTTATTTCGTCATCAACGAAATCATGTAACTAAAAGTGGTTGACTCGAAGTTCCCTTTCATAAACGGAAGGATGCTAACGTAACAACAACGTTTCATCCGTAAGCTATGGAAAAAAATCCGTTAGCAATTTATTGGTGAATTTCACTCCGCACTGAGGATCATAGTAATGCATGAAACAATAAATAATGCGGTTGTTATACAAACATATGAGAAGCAATAAATACGCCCTGAAAGCAGTAACTGTATTCCGTATTCCTAGATTCCAGGCCTCGCACGGTTTGCAGAGACGTCCAGAACGTCTGGGATTCTTGCACACGATTATTCAAAGACGAATGATTTATGATAATTATTGGTAAAGAGTTTTAGAGGAAAATAATTTTCTAATAATACACCTTCCTTGTGCGTTCGTTGTGAAAGGTCAGGAAATTTTGCTCTCCCCGAGATACTGTACTGACTGAAGATTGCTCCATTACAGCATTTTTTCGTCTTCAAGCATTGTTTAACTGCATCAACTTTGCAGTGACCTTCGTACTAGTCGTCTACTCTTCGGAAACAGAAATAAACTTTCATGACCCGGAAGCTGTCTTATATAGGTGGATGCTTCCTTAGAACATTTTATTCAAGATTCTAAGCTCATTCCAACGCATGCGGTAAGCTAATCATGAGGATAATTTCCGCTACTTACTGCAGAAAACTAAAAACTGTAACATATCCTGGGATATGTTACATTTGTCGTTTGATTCCCCGATAACCACTCGCTCTTTATTGAAGCACTCATATACGCACCAGATTCATAATGATTCATTCGTCTTCCACCAATCAATATAGTTTTCATTTTTTGTTGACCACACTGTAAAGCTTAGAGTGCTGGCTATATTTGCAGACATTTGAATAATGTCGAATGCATCAGTGGTGTACTATGATTGCAGTACTTGAATTTTTACTTCTTTCTGAGCATAATTGATGACGTTAATGTGGCTTTCATCGTCGTCTTCTCCAATTCGTTCGTGAATAGCTTTAACCCTTTCTATGCGTTTGATTATCCCATTACAATCCCCATCCCTTTATCAGCTATGCAACAAAGTCACATCAACGTATTCTCACTTCTCAAAATGCTTCAGCAACAATCCGTTTAAACACTTACAGTTGAAAGGATAAGAATCGGCAGTGGTCGTGCTACGGAAATGTTAACCGAAAACAATGAAAGGAGGTGGAGGGAAGATGGTAGATAGGACAAATGATGGGATTGTGCAACTTGGGTCGGTGAAATTTGGGGAGTGAATAAAATAGAAATGGATAAATTGTGGAAGAAAAACATGAGGAAGCAACGGCTCCTGGGTCTCTGGTTGCAGCTGCTCCGCAGTGGTAAAACAAACGCAAGACTACGAAATAATTCCTCCACAATTGAAGTTCTATACCCCATCCTATTTTTAGCCATTTAAAAGGGCGAAGAACTGGTGCGACATTCCGCTTTGACTGAGCGAAAAGTAATGTTAAACTCTTTCCGAAGCTAAATTGGGATGGCTCTTAAGGAATAATGAAAGCTTTCATGGCAGCGTTGTTCAGGCTTGAGGTCATTATGTGATAAACCAATTGGGTGCAAAGAACAGCAATACATTAACTTCGTTCGATTAAAGCGAAGTGAAGCATATGCTGTATTGGTATGCTCGAGTGGGAGAGCTACACCACAGTTACGTCTCATCCACCCCCACAACCACCACCATAGATCCCAAAATCCTAAGAACACACTCATAATGACAAACATTACGCTACGAGCTCGATATGTGGACCGGTCTAAACGAAGAACACCAAACACATAGGTCGAAATGAAGTAGTCGTTCTCGAATTCGATACTACCTGAGCAATAATACTCTCCTACTTGTACATAGAATTTCTGAAGCTCACCAAACACATTTATGGATGTCCGGAATTCTAACTGTCTACCCACGATATCAGCGTTCTGATTTTCGGCCCCCAAGCTTCATGAGGAAAAAAGTTGCGTCCGAAAAATCTTCCGTCCTTTAGGATGTAATTTTTAAGGATTGCTTGTTTCCTGGATGCTCTCCATTGAATGTATATCCCGTGTACTACTATCTGGAGGTGCTGCGAGTCTCATCTGAATCCATACACCGATAACTGAATTAGGATCGAAAATTCCTTTACCTTCTAACGAACCCACGTCGAGACTGCATTTTACTGAGCTGTCTTTTGCTAGCCAACTTTATAAACACAAGTTCTTTAGAGTCCGCTGATGTTATAGGGATCTGTGGCATGTCGGCGCTTGGGTGGAACAAAGAAACGGTGTCCGAGCATCTTATGACCTCAAACAATTTCGCATATTTTTGCAGATATATATAATTTCGATGCCTAGTACAATCTTGCAAAGTCACTTCGATCAGCCATTCCCGAAAGACTACTTGAAATCGTTTCGTTTATTTCCTGCTTGAAACTTGTCACTCAAATCCTATACGACTCATTAAATCCCTGCCTAACATCAGTTATGCACTCATATTTCCTATTGTTATGATTCATTTATTAGTGGTGGTGGATTATTTTTTTAGCAATGTGATGAGATCTTTTTTCTTTCTTTTTTTTTTCCACTTATTACCAACAAGACTCTTTTTCTTCAATGAACCGAGATTGCTGCTTAGAAATTTAACAGACTGTTGAACAATAAAATTCGAAAATCAAAATGAAGATCAGGATTTCTTGTTGATAGTCCAACTTTGATCAGTGTACCGTTTGTTTGAACCACTGAATTTGGATGTTTTCTCGATAGCTGCTATGGTGATGCGCATTTCTCTTTATGGAAAGCTGTTTCGTTGATGAAGCGAATTTTGCTGCATTGTTCATTTTGTTGTGATGGCAACGGTTATGTGAAAATATTGCTCGATGTTTTGAAAGTTCGTCAGGATTAGGAAACGTCTGCGCTATCGGTCTCAATAGGACGGTATTATAGGACGATGAAGGGATAAGATATGGAAGAAAAATGGGAAATTATTGTGGAAGGTCAGCGGAGGTTGAAGAAGTGAAGGAAAGGGGAACAGGATTGTGTCCTAATTAACAGAGGAGGAATATCCACAAATGAACCCAAAACTCTGACTTGTTTTTTTGCGCAAAGTTCTGTTTTGGCATTCTTTAGGAATTGTACTTTAAATCGATTTGAATTCTTTATACTTGCAACAAGTTTGTGTTAGGCATAATGATGCGCATAATTAGCAAACTTCCCGTCAACGAATTGCACCATACCTTAATCATTCCACCGCACACCTTCAATTCTACTATGAAGAGATAGCATACCTATAAATAGCTGCGAAATTGCTCACGAAACGCACATAATTATTCGACTAATTAAAAATGCTGAAGATGCTGAACATGAAAAGCATGCATTTCAATATTATTTGCTGAAATACAGCAAAATAATTTGCTCATGCAAAATTCGGATTTACATTCTACACAACACAGTCAATATGTGTAAGTTGCATTTATTTGTCGAAATATGCGATAATAATTTTTCAGATGTATTGGAAAATGTACTCACTTAGAGAGGAAGTACTATAAAAATATTATCCTCTATAACTTATGGGAGGTATTGAACGCATTGAGATTGGCATGCGAAGAGTTCAGCATCGATATTTCTCAACACAAGGTATTTATTTTCCTGAAAACTGGATATAGGAATGGATATCATGAAATATTCTATTAGAGATCAATAAAGAGATTTGCGCTGAAATAAAATTAACGCAACATGAGACAATTCTGACCATGTGATTTCTTTGCAGTGAAAACCTTTTGCCCATTATACGCCTCTTAAGCTCTTTCTCCCATATGCATCCCAGTTAGCAACTTGCTCAGTATATGAAACTTGCTAGCCGATCCCCATTCGCGGACGGTCGTTTTGATTTTGGGTTGATTCATCGTTAAAATATTTAGTAGTTTGCATCATTTCATGTCTTAGCAGAATCAAAATTCGCTATTAAAAAAATTAAAGAAAGGAGTTGCAAGTTCTTCTCATTGAACTTCGCTCAACCTAACCGAAGAAACCTTCAATTGACGATTGTAGCTGTGGAAATCAACTAGAACTTCCTACGCTTTATTGAATCTTTAGAAGTTTGCATCAGTCAAATATATAAAGATAGCCTATGATGCAATATGCAATATTTAAAACAGCAATTGCCTTTCTCTAACATCAACAAACGGATTGTCTTAGAAGCTTGGAGTTTCAGAGCAATTTTGACGTAGTCGGCGAGAAATGGTATGACGCTCCACTATCTACGGAAGTTGTGGCTGCACTCAAAGCTCTCGGCGAGGACATGACAATAAGGGATTGTTTAAGAAGGTCACAGTCGGTTTATGTGGCTCAGAACGTTCGATTGTAAGTTACATGAGTTAATGAATGGAAGTTTCGCGTTTGACTATTGCAGTTCAGAAAATGAAACGTTAACAGAATTTGATGTGTTCACCAAAATATGCTGCTGTTCAACGCTTATAAAGAAGCTAATGTATGAAAATAAGCATTATGCCAACCAATCTTCGTGTGGTAATTTGAAGCTTTATTTGCTTTTTATTCTATGAATGGAGCTCTCACGTAATTTCTCTCACTGGGAAGTGGATTATAGAGTTTTCAACCGATCAGAAAAGATAGTGTCGACCTCTGTATAAGTGCATGATACAAGTTTAATGATGCAGCCATTCATTCGCTTCATTTTCCGTTCATTTGTGCGTTTTTGATGATTCAATACAATTCCTGGAATCCATGCGTGAAGGCAATGTTGGCAAATGTCCGTCTTCTGCCTTCAATGTTGTTACGCGTTTTTGCTCTGTTAGTGCATAACGCACTATAGTCTATATGACCTGTGTGTCCGCGTGCATATCCGCGGGCAGTATTTTCCAGCTTGACTCACAGAAAAGTCTGAACCAATAATTTTTGCAGACGTTCACCACTGAAAAAAAAAATTTTCACGTACAAATTTAGCCAGATAGGTTAATTATATCAACTGAGAAGTTATATCAGCATATCGCTCAGTAACTCAAATTTTTTCTGCGCAGCTTTTAGCAGATCTGAAGGCATAAAATTTAATGGGCGCCGGTTTAGTCCGCGATGGCTCCATGTTTTAGCATTCAACTCTATCGACTCAGTAAATGATGCTTTACAATGGTTCATAATTGGTCAGCAAAATATGGAGGAAGTCGCACTCCGTGCATATGATCCTTGACACTAAAATGACTCCACAAACCAAAGAAGAAGCTGGAAAAGTCCAGTTTTATCAGCTTTCATCAGCTCATCGGTTGCTACATTCAGGATCCCTAAGGATCTTAACTTTTGCATTTATTATCTTCGGCACAAAATGACTGAAGCATCTCTGCATAGTTCTGTTAATTCTTATTGGCTTTGTGAACTCCAGTTCGTGAATTGTGGCGTGAAAGACAGAAACTTTGTTTTTTTTTTCGAATTAAATCAGAATATCCTCCCTTCGTCGGTCCTTGTCAGCTTATCATTTGTTGAGCAAGAAATTTTATCCAAGAGATATGAAATTCTGTAATCGTGATCCCTGCAACTAAAGTGACTCTGCCAAGATAAGCTCCGTCCTATTAGCGCTTATTAGACAGTTCTATTCGATCAATGGAGAATTATTTTCTTCCAAATCGATTTTTTTTTTCACTGCTGCCGCCTCGATATTCCTTTCATTTACTGATATATAGTTCATCAATGCAAAAACGCATGTCGTGCATCAATTTCCCTAATGGGCTTTCCTACTAGCTTCTTTCAGTGGAAGCTCGTGAGACAGCAAAGAGAACTTAGCTATTTGCGATGAAATATAAACTGTTTGACGCACTGCA